>CM060901.1:1658510376-1658745376 GCA_030737815.1 Allium fistulosum
GTAATGGTGTAATTTGTAAATAAGAAAGTGGAGAAGAAGAAGAGAAGTTAAATCAAAGAAAAAGTGGTATAAAATTCGTTGAAACTGACCCCTATTTATAGAAGAACAACAGTCATGTCCATTCGTGAAGAGTTATGGCGAATAGACACTTCTTCTGAAATTTGAATTTTGAACTCAACTGACACCATGTTGACATGGTACCTATAGGCATGTCGACATCCCACAGCCTTTTTCTATGTTTTGAATTTCTTTGAAAATAACATTTATCTTATATAAAAACTATTTTAAACTTTATAAATATACTTGACTTTAGTTGAAATTCATAAGTAAATATAAAGAACAATATATACATAATTTAACTATAATTGTATATTTAAATCTTAAGTATAAATATATAAAACAACTAAATATATTAATATCAAAATTATAGTTTAAACACTTAGGATAATAATTTAAAATCAAAAATATTTAAAATTAAGAATATTTAAAACTAAGGATATTTTTTAGGCTAAAATATATTGAAAAACTAGGACAGATGATTTTGGTTTTTAAATAGGAATATTTAAAATCATTTTGAAAAACAAGCTATATATTTTGAAATAAAAGTAAGTGGATACAAAAAGATGTTCCACTAGATTTTCCGTAGGTTCCATCCTACTTAGGGTTCCATCCCTTTAACGAGCACGAAGTGGATTCCATTCCACGAATAAAATAGATTTTAAGATGTCAGTGCCTTTCTATGAGTTTTAACAATATTCCTAATAAAACAAACTTAACCTTGAAATCTTGAACTCTTGATAATCTTGATACTTATGAGTCTTCTATCTCTATATCTTGAATCTCTATACTGTACAGTCTTCATTCTTGGTACCTGCATGGTTAAATCCTGCATATACATATATATCTAAACTTGTAATGTTAGTATTTATATTTTATAATCTATTCTAAGGTTGTTGTCATCAAAACCATCATCTCATGGACTAACAATCTCCCCCTTTTTGATGATGACAACCTTTGTTTATAAAATATTCCTTCTATCCTAATAACTCCCCCTAAAACTAACAACTCCCCCTTAATCTATGCCTAACTACCCTATTTTATATTTCTCCCCCTTTGTCATCAACAAAAACTTACTCCCCCTTATTCTTGGACTTCAGTACCTGCATTGATAAACTATACAACGGAATATATAATATATAGATTAAGAAATAATGATACTTATGAGCATAGTAAGTTAATTAAAGACTATATTCATTTCAGTGTATATACATATATGTTTCACACACCAAACTTCAAACCAAATAAAATCAATCCACACAAAGTATCAATTCAAACCAAATTAAATCAAACAAATTAATTCAAACAAATCAAACAAAGAAAGAAAATTAAACGTCACGAGGGACATCTATCTATCCATCTTCTCCAAATATAGGGTCTGCTTTAATTGCATCCCAATTCTCATTGTCATTGGTGAGAGAGACAAGAGGATGTGCTTCATTATCATCCTTGTGTAGAGAGGAGATCATCCATCGTATTGCATCGAAATGCCTTTCTTGCTCCTTGATCATCTGCATTTGACTCAACTCTAAGTGACGCTGGTTTCATAGAATAAAATAGAGAATATTCTTGAATGAATTGAGTGTTTCTTCAAGATTTTCAGAAAGATTGTGAATAGGATTGGCCATAATTGAATTAGAGAAAGAAATGAAGGATATAGATAATGAGAAATAAATTTCAGTGAAGATTTCTAGAAGAAACAGGTATATATAGGTGTAGAAATTCGTTTGAAATGAATAGACATTTGGTAGTTATTCAAATTTCAAATTCAAAATCAATAATCACTTCTGACCAGTACATGTCGACATGGCCTTCTAGGGATGTCGACATGGGTTAGTGAAATTTATGACAACTTTGATTTTGTGAATAATTGTGTATATGTATATATTTATATAATATACTAACATTTATTCTAGAGATAAGATAAGATAGATAACATAAAGGAAATTTCATTTCATTACGATAATACAAAGATTAAGCATAATGAACTATTCAAACATTTGAAACAAACAAACTAAGACAACTACAATAAGATACTAAAAGATAAAACTAGTTAGAAGATGAAGATGATGAAGATAGTCCAAGTTTCTTGCTGACTTTTGAAAAGAACTTGTTCATCTTCGAAGAAATGTTATCCAACTTCTTACTAACGGATCGTTTTAAAATCCGTTGATTCTCCATAATTATCTTTTGGTTTTTGAGAAGGGTTTTGTTGGAAGAATTGGATGGATATTCAATACTTTCTAGAGATGTTTCACCTTCTTCTTCTTCTTCTATTTCCATTTCATCCCTTTCTTCTTCTTCTTCCTCTTCCATTTCTTCATGAGCCAAACGCTCTTCCTTTTCGGTAAGGGTCTCATAAGGTTGAAAACCATATGGGATTTTCATGAGAGAAATGTTTGAGATATTAAAAACTTTTCTTGAAATAAATTCTTCTCCTTTGAAATTTACTCCAAAATAATTGAAAATTCGAGTAAGGTGATATAAAATCTTTTCTCCCATTTCAAAGTTTTTAGGACGAAGTTCATCCAAAATAACTTGCGCCAAATTGATATCATAATTTCCGATAATAGCAAAAAGTGCTTTGCACACTTTTGAAGTAGGATTGTTAAAATTTCCCGATCTTGGGGTCAAAGTATGTTGTAAGAGAAGATTGACAATTCTTGCTTTAGGATGAAAGTTTCGATTCTTAAATTCAAAGTTTTCATCTCCTTCAAAAATATGATGAAATGTCTCACGATCATGTTCATCGATTTGAAAACTAGAAAGATCCATTCCCGTGCTTTTGCAATTGAGAATGGTGCCCAAAAGATCACAATTCAAAACAATTTGAGTGCCTTTAACACTACTCCAAATTTCATTCTCATTTCCAATATAAAAACCACGGTTTAAATTAGCATAGAAGATTTTGACAAGATTAGGATAGCAAACAAAATCATTTTGAGAAGAGTCAATAATACTTAAAACACCATTGTTTGCAAAAAGAGAATCAATTTCATAAGAAGAAAAATCTTGAAAAATAGCAAATTTTCCGGATGGACTTTGGCATGATTAGCATAATTGATGTATGCTTTAATTGCCTCCGGATCATTGAATAATTGCTCTTTGATTTTTCTAGAAATTCTCATGGTTGAGGGGTTGCTTGAAGAAGCCATTAGAGCAGAGAGTATAGAGCTTGAAGATATGAAGAGAGAGTTTGAATTTGAAAATGAAAGTGAAAAGGTATGATAAAAGATAGTGAATAAATAGACTTTCAAAGGACATATTCTCTGGTCAAAAGGTATCTTTTCAGAGAATTAAATGAAGTGAAAAGGTGGAGGGAAATTCAAACATTTGAACTCAAAATTTGAAACTCAAATTCAGGTAGGCATGTCGACATCATGGTAGGGGCCATGTCGACATGTGGCTTTGAATTTTCATGACATGAATTTTCTAAGTTATCTAATATACATATATATTTATATATTATCAATGTCAATATTTCTAAAATATTATTGTACTTATAATATATTTCAGAATGTGTCAAAAATAATAAAAATAATAATAAAATAATAGTAAAAAAATATAAAATAAATTTTAAAATTCAAACAACATATCAATTCAAAATCAATCAATCAATCAATTCAAAAACAACCAATCAATTCAAGCATGCAATTTCAACCAATGTATTATAAACGTGTACCTTTTTCAGATTCCGTGTCTTTGGTATTGACTAAATCGAGAATTGCTGTGAAACACAGATTTGAATTATCTTCCTTCTGTTCATCATCGCTGGAGGATGAGTCAGAGTCATCTAGAGTAGCAATGAATGCACGTTTCCGTTTCTTTGCAGAATCATTGTTTGTAGGAGAGTTTTGCTTATTCGGATGCGGACAGTCTCTTTTGATATGACCTGGTTCATCACAATTGAAGCATTTGATAAAGTTTGGTACTGTAGTCTGATTACCAGAATTCTTAAAGTTGTTTCTCTTGGAACTATTCAATTTTCTGTACTTCGGGAATTTCCGAACATTCCTGGTCATAAATGCTATCTCTTCATCATTATCACCGTTTGAGTCTGATCCGTCGATTAGTGCATTAAATGCCATTGATTTCTTTTCAGATGCTTTGCTTTCTCTTCTCCCGATCATTTGAACTTCAAACGACATTAGATTTCCAATCAATTCTTCTATCTTTAAAGTACTGATGTCATTTTCCTCTTCAATTGCAAGTGTCTTTTGATCCCATTCTGGAGTGAGAGAATTTAAAAATTTTCCGACTTGATCTTCTTCCGAAAATTCCTTTCCCAAAGATATTAAAGAATGCACAATATCTTGAAATCGACTATACATATCTGAAATAGACTCATTAGTATTCATTTTAAATAACTGAAACTGATTTGTGAGCATGGAAATTTTGGTCTGTTTAACTTTGCTTGTTCCTTCATGAGTTACTTGCAAAGTTTTCCAGATTTCATATGCAGACTTACAAACTGACACTCTATTAAATTCATTTCTTTCAAGTGAACAAAACAGAATATTCATTTCTTTAGAATTATTTTGTGCAACAGTCTTTTGCTTAGTGGTCCACTGTGCAAAATTAGTTGTGGGTTCAGAATATTCAGTTTGTGTGATATTCCAAGTATCTAATCCTACAGATTGTAAATATATTTTCATCCTACATGCCCAATATGCATAGTTACTGCCATTAAAAAGTGGTGGTCTGGTAGTAGACTGACCTTATACAAATGAACTAGTGTTGGTGGTAATAGCAGTACTAGTGTTAGTATCCATTTTGAAAATTTTCAAAATTCAGATAATGAAACTTTTGAAAACAAGGCTCTGATACCAAATGTGAGAAATGTGGATTAAGGATCTTAAGGCTAGAATTAACACTAGAGGGGGGGTGAATAGTGTTTAAAGAAATTTGTTAATCTTTTTGAGATTATCTTACTTTGTTAACAATGTATACACTAAACAGACACAGATATGAACACAGAATCAAACACAGATGCAAATATAAAGTAAAAGCAGTAAAGGAAAGAACACACCAGATTTTATACTGGTTCGGAGTTACCCTACATCCAGTCCCGCAACACAAGTACGGATTTCCTTTCAAACTTAATTCAACAATTACAACCCTCGGTTTCAAGGCTACGAGGTACACCCTCCAGAATAACAATCCTCTAGGTAGAGATACTTGATTTCCGGGGCAACAAGTTCACCCAATTGATTTCCAAGGCTACAATCACACCTTCTCTCGCTCAATTGATTACAGTAAGTCTATAACTCAGATTAGCACTTGGATCTTGTAGAGATAGTGAAGAGAATCAAAACCAAAAATTGTCTAGTTAGATTCGATATTGATTTCGGCAGAGTAATGGTGTAATTTGTAAATAAGAAAGTGGAGAAGAAGAAGAGAAGTTAAATCAGAGAAAAAGTGGTATAAAATTCATTGAAACTGACCCCTATTTATAGAAGAACAACAGTCATGTCCATTCGTGAAGAGTTATGGCAAATAGACACTTCTTTTGAAATTTGAATTTTGAACTCAACTGACACCATGTCGACATGGTACCTATAGGCATGTCGACATCCCACAGCCTTTTTCTATGTTTTGAATTTCTTTGAAAATAACATTTATCTTATATAAAAACTATTTTAAACTTTATAAATATACTTGACTTTAGTTGAAATTCATAAGTAAATATAAAAAACAATATATACATAATTTAACTATAATTTTATATTTAAATCTTAAGTATAAATATATAAAACATCTTAATATATTAATATCAAAATTGTAGTTTATAAACTTAGGATAATAATTTAAAATCAAAAATATTTAAAATTAAGAATATTTAAAACTAAGGATATTTTTGAGGCTAAAATATATTGAAAAACCAGGACAGATGATTTTGGTTTTTAAACAGGAATATTTAAAATCATTTTGAAAAACAAGCTATATATTTTGAAAGTCATTTTGAAATAAAAGTAAGTGGATACAAAAAGATGTTCCACTAGATTTTTCGTAGGTTCCATCCTACTTAGGGTTCCATCCTTTTAACGAGCACGAAGTGGATTCCATTCCACGAATAAAATAGATTTCAAGATGTCAGTGCCTTTCTATGAGTTTTAACAATATTCCTAATAAAACAAACTTAACCTTGAAATCTTGATCTCTTGATAATCTTGATACTCATGAGTCTTCTATCTCTATATCTTGAATCTCTATACTGTACAGTCTTCATTCTTGATACTTGCATGGTTAAATCCTGCATATACATATATATCTAAACTTGTAATGTTAGTATTTATATTTTATATTCTATTCTAAGGTTGTTGTCATCAAAACCATCATCTCATGGACTAACACTCCTTACATAGTCCACGGCGTCTCGATTCACGGTCGGCTAATAGTATCCATAGCGAAGGATCTTTTTGGTTTGCGTCTGCCCCCCAGTATGGTCGCTACTCTCACGACTCGTCCTATCTCGTCGTGGGCGATGCACCTAAGTAAAGGAACTGAGAATCCCTTCCGATACATTATTCCACCCTGGATTATATACCGCGAGGCCTTGCGAACGACTTGTCACCTTTCGTTCTTTCTCTCAGGCAAGGTTCCATGTAGTAGGTATTCTTTGAACGAGGTCATCCACGACTCCCTTTCAGTTTTCGTTCCTAACACAAGATCTACTTCCATTTCACGTATACTCAAGGCATTTAAGGTTTCGACGGGAACCAAGCCCATCTGTTGTGCATCACCAGTACTTGCGAATTTTGCCAACGAGTCGGCTTCCCCATTTTGTTCGCGCGAAATGTGCGAAATATCATAGTATTCAAGGTCCGCCAACAGTTCTTGAACCCGAGCGAGGTGTGGGGCAAGCCTTTGCCCCTTTGCTTGATAATCTCCCCGTACTTGGTACACCACCAATTGTGAGTCACAAAAGATTTCAATCAATTTTACTCCAAGTTCTTTGGTAAGCTTCAAGCCCGCAATCAATGCTTCGTACTCAGCTTCGTTGTTCGTCATGGGGAAATCAAATTTCAAAGCATAACAAATTGATCGATTCTCGGGAGTTACAAGAATAACGCTATCCCCAGAACAACGGTAATTGGATGCTCCATCAATGTATAACTTCCATCAAACGGCGGGAACTGCATCACCACCACTTGGCTCGTCTGATATGGTGAATTCTGCAATGAAATCTGCTAGCGCTTGCCTTGGATAGCCCTCCGTGGCAGGTAAGTGATATCGAACTGACTCAGCTCTATGTTCCACTTGAGTAACCTTCCAGAAGTCACCGGTCGCTGGAGCACCCGTCGTAGAGGTTAATCGGTATAAACACAGACCGGATGCGCCTGAAAATACGGACGGAGATTGCATGATGCGATCACCAGGCAGTAGGCTAGCTTCTCAATCTTAGGATAATTTCTCTCTGCCCACGTTAAATGCTTACTAACATAGTACACTGGCTTTTGAATTCGGTCCTCTTCACGAATCAAAGCCGCACTGATGGCATGCTGAGATACGGCAAAGAAAACATACAACTCCTAATGATCTACAGGCTTTGACAGAACCGGGGGCCTCTCCAAGTGTGTCACCAGAGCTCGGAACGCGTCCTCACAGTTCGGTGTCCATACAAAATTTCTCTTCCCTTTCCTTATCACATCAAAGAAAGGAATACATTTGTCGGTCGCTCTTGATATAAATCGATGCAGCGCGGCGACTTTTCCATTCAGGCTTTGTACTTCCTTTATAGTTCTGGGCGCTTGTATGTCTCGAATAGCCTGAATCTTTTCTGGGTTGGCTTCGATTCCCCGTGCATTAACAATGAAACCCAAAAACTTCCCTAATGCAACACCAAAGGAACATTTCAGTGGATTGATTTTCATTCCATAAAATCTGAGTATATCAAACATCTCTGCTAAGTCTCGTATGTAGTCGTTTGACTGCCGTGACTTCACGAGCACATCATCCACATAGGCTTCCATCGTTCAACCAATCTGGTCTTTAAACATCCGATTCACCAAACGCTGATAAGTTGCCCCAGCGTTCTTTAATCCAAAAGGCATCACTACGTAACAGTACAGTCCAACGTCCGTGACAAAACTAGTATGCTCCTGATCTGGAATGTGCATCAGGATCTGATTGTATCCCGAATACGCATCCATAAATGACAATAATTAATGTCCTGCTGTTGAGTTGACCAGTTGATCAATTTCGGGCAAAGGAAAACTATCCTTAGGGCATGCCTTGTTCAGGTCTGAGTAATCAACACAGGTCCTCCACTTCCCGTTCGCCTTCCTCACCGGTACGGGATTAGATACCCATTCAGGATAGAGGGTGTCGCAGACGAACCCATTGGCCTTGAGTTTATCCACCTCCTCTCCAAGAGCAGCGGACCTCTCTGGGTCCATGCCTCTACTTTTTTGCTTTACTGGTACATACTTCGAGTCAATGTTCAATATATGACTTGTGATGGCGGGAGAAATCCCATACACATCGGAATGGGTCCAAGCGAAAACATCTAGATTCGCTTGGAGGAAATCAGTAAGATCCTCTATCATCGAGGGTTTGAGCTGTGATCCAATCTTAAGTACCCGCGATGGGTCATCATGGCTGACTGGAATGTCAATCGTCAATTCAGCCGGTGCTGCCTTAGCCTCCTTGGGTTCTTCATCGTCATCTCTCGGACCTATGTCTCTATAGATCCGACCCTGTTGCCCAAGCCGAAGCTCGGACATTACTTGTCAATTTTCAGCAGCACGGATGCAGACAGAGTTGTCCACACCCTTTCCCTTCTCCCTTCGCTGGGCCTTTCTCAACTCAGCTACATAACATGCACGACTAGTCGCTTGATCGCCATGCACTACACCAACTCCTCTATCCGTTGGAAATTTCAAGGTTAAACACCACGGGGCCAAAGCTTGCATAAACTCCACTAGGGCCGGTCGGCCTAGAAAAACATTATATGGGGAATCAACATCCAAAACAATGAACGGTAGGATCCGTACCCTCCTACGTTCACCTTCTCCTAACTCAATAGGTAAATTCAACAAAACCTACTGCGTCAGTGGTTGCGCCATTAAAGCCGTGAATGCAGGCTTTAGATGGTTTCAGATCCTTCGCCTCCATCTTCATTTGGTCGTACGCCTTTTTGAAGATAATATTAACAGTACTCCCACAATCAATTAGTATCCTTCTCACAAGCACCGGTCCAATCGTAGCTGAGATAACCATCGGGTCAATAGTAGGTGCCTCCACCCGATTGGCATCCCTACTCCTGAATACTATATCATCCGTCATCATTCGCTGCTGTTTTGCTATAGTCCCGTCTTTTGTATTCGAGCAGCATTCGAAATCCGCATGCTTCAAGGAACTAGCATAGCGTTTCATTTCTTGCCAACTCTTGTCTGTTGGATGAGGTCCACCGATTATTGTGTTTATGACCAGCCTTCCTCCGGTCCGAGCGGGCTCCTCAGGTCGATGTAAAGCTTGCCCGCAATTGGGGTTGGATGTCCCCTATCCACCGTTCTTCGGGTTCTTAACAAACTGTTGTAACTTCTTCTGGTGAATCGGCTTTTCTATAGCATCATGAGGTGTCTACACTCTTCAGTATTGTGCCCGTAGGTCCCGTGGAATCGACAGTACTTTCCAGTCTGCTTTTGTTCCTCAGTGGATTCCTTTGGGCGTGGCTTTCGGTACTGGAACATATTACAAGTTGATAAATAAATATTCTCCAAAGATGTGTTCAGAGGAGTGTATTCGCCATAGGTTGGGATTCTTGGTTTCCACTTTCTTGCTTCCCTCTTTCTTCCGGAATTTCCTCCTCCGGATCCTTTAAACTGCTCTGACTTATTTTGAATATTGAATTGGACCTTGCCAGATTTTTCACCAGATTGCTTTACCACAACATTGCTTTGCACCGCTTCCTTGCTGGGCCCTGGCGCAGTGCTTCCTCTTGACCACCTGGCCTCTTCCCTTTTCATGAATTGGTTCGCCTTTGAATAAATGCGTTCCAAGGTAGTCGGTGGTTTTCTTGCCAACCAATCACCAAAATCTGAGTTTGGATCTACTCCTCGCATCACGGCCATAAGGATAGCATGGTCATTCGGATTGCTAACCTCGGTAGCTACAACATGAAATATTTGCAAATAATCCTTTAACGACTCCCTCGGAGCCTGGATCACACTGGATAAAGACTTCACGTCCTTTGGGCGAGTGTCATGGATCCTAAAATGCTCCATAAATTTCACCGCTAGCTCATCAAACCTGGAGATCGATCGCGGGGGAAGTCGGGTGAACCACATGGTAGTGATTCCGGATAAGGTTATTGGGAAGCATCTGCATTTGGTCGCATCATTTGCCCAAGCCGAATCCATCATCCACTCGTATCTCATTATATGCTGTCGGGGATCAGTCTTCCCTTCATAAGCTGGAATAGTATGCATACTGAACTTCCGGGGGTACTCGGCCTGTAGGATAGTATCTATGAATGGAGTATGGCTCCTAGATACACCCCAATCATCGTTGGATAAGCCCTGATTCTCCCTCATCAGTTTCCTAGCCATAGCTGATAAATCCGGGGTCTGGATGGGAGGTGGTAAGTTGGTATCGGTCACGCGTGATCGATCTGGCTGGTGTCTCCTCGGCAGGCAATCATCTAAGTGCACATCCTGAGGACCTGCTTCATTACGACCCCGGCGAGGCTTTGGGCCAGCCCCTAAGCGTGCTCCAGATCCTAAGTTTTCCTCTCCAGGTTGGGGACGACTCCCCAGGTGCAAATAAGGAGCCATGGTTCCATGTAGGGAATCTGGACCATTTTGGTTGGTTTGCCCTTGGCGAGTTGTCACCAATTGCTCTGTTGCACTAGTTTGTGACGTTTCGATTCTACGGCGTCTACGCCTGTGGTGTTCATCTGACGAAGTGGAGCTGTCGGATGATGAGTAGGAATCTGGGCTTCCTCCAGCGCTCTGACGCTGCTGCTGAGCGATCTGGGTCATCAGGTTGGCATTCGTTTGAATATGCTCGTTGAGCTATCTCCTGCTTTCCAAGAGCTCCATCATCAGCTCATTGAACTCTGCCCTGGTGACGGCTTTTGGTTGGTTTGTGATGGCGGTGGGCTCTACACCGACATTAGCTTGCTGATTACTAGGTCCCATTGCTGGACGTTGGCAGTCTCATTAACATCTGCGTTGTGGGAGGCGGATCTGGTACGTGGTCTTGCCATCCTAGAGTTATCTATGGGAACTCTGAGTAGTATTTATGAACTCTTGAGAACGAACTTGGATCTCCTTCGCGGGATTTCCTAAATCCAGTAGCAGCAAAGCAGATTCTAGCAGTTTGAGAATGGACGCTCTCAATGAAAGCACCAAAATGTTAGCACCAAAATTGGTCACTAACACCCTTGAACAGAGTTGTGCGGAGAGGTTAATGAAGAAAGTAAATTAAAACAGAGGAATAACTCAATTAAGTGCAAAAAGAACAACAGAAAAGGAAACACCAGATTTATAGTGGTTCGGTGTAATTGCCTACGTCCACTTTGAATATGATCTTTATTACTTTTCCAATTTCTTGAGTATAGATACAACCTGTAAACAAACAACTTGCATGCAAGTTTGAACAGAAAAGAAGCGAGTACAAAAAATGCAGAGTATCTTTGGAGTTCTCGAAAAAAGGTCCCTTAAACTGGACCCCTGCCCCTCTATTTATAGACAAAGATAGGTTGGTTCCCTTTGTAGGCCCATGACCAGGATAGCTTGGCCCACAAGTGATCATTTGAGTTAGCCAACCCAGGTATGCTGAACCACTTTGGCCGAACCACAAATGCCGAACCAGAGTTTCCTCGTATATGACTCGAAGCAAATAGTGGCGTGACTCGAAGCAAAGACATGCCGATCGCCCCGCTTTGTTGTAGGCCTGATAACCTACTAACTCCCCTGGTATGCACCGAACCACATATGCTGAACTATTATGACCGAGCCCAGCTGCCAACCCACATATGTCGTTTTAAGGCCAATCCATACCTGACCGACCCATATGTGCCAAGCGGCATATGCCGACCCGTAAGTGCCAAGCAGCATATGCCGACCCAGCCAAGCTGACCGAGACTTGCAGTCCCACTGAAGCCGAACGACAATTGTCGAACTAAGGTTGAGCCATACATGTATGCCGATCCACATCTACACCGGGCCACTCAGGCCGAACCAACACGGTCGTTTCCCAACTACTTATCTACCTTGACCGATCCACTTCCACTCAACTACCTTGACCGATTCACTTCCACTCAACCGCCTTGACCGATCCACTTCAAATCAACTGCCTTGACCGATCCAAACAAGTTACCCCGATCTCTTATCTTCCAGTCCTCTCTTGGCTTGAATCCCGTCTGGGTCCAACCATATCCTTGGCAACTATCGCCTTGTAGCCGGGCAAAGCAGCCGAGTAACATATATATATGTATGTATGTATATGTATGTATGTATATCTTATCACAATGTACAACAAAAAGATCCTAACTTTCAACCCTCACTAAGCCTTTTAACTTTAATTTCTATTTCTAATCTAAATCACAACATACATAAGCACATGTATATCCATACAAAGGAACATCATATCAGCCAATCAGGCAATGAATTTACATCAAAGTTTACATCATATTACCCAAACAACAACATAATTTTCAACCAATTATGAGCAATAAATTTTCATAAATTTTAAAGTTTTAAACTTGAGGTAAAAAGAGATTTTTCTCACCAAAAGTCGACCAAATCAAAGAACCTTCCTTTCAAACTTGACTATGACCTAGAACTATGCTTTGAATTTGGAAAAATGTGATTTTTGGAGGCCTTTAAGGTTTTTGGTGGTTCGGCCTTGAGTATTTTTAGAGGAGCTAGGCTTGCTTTTTGAGTAAAGGAGTTGTAGTAGTAAAGGAGAATGATTTAAACAAATGTTTTAAGTATTTGGAAGCAAAGAAAGTAAGAATTTTTAACTTAACAAATAAGAGTGGACGCCATGAAAGATTATAGGAAGAAGATGGAAGTTTTCATGAGAAGGAAATGTGTAAAATGGAAAAGAAATTAAGAAATTTGGTTTTATATGAAATGTATAAGTAAATTATCAAAATATCCATGTACTTTGTCCTCTAATCCCCCTTGCTCCACCTCAATACATGCTCTTCCTCCACTTAGAAATTTCGCCCAACACTTTGTCTCCCACTTCACATCATGCTCCAACAAGAATTTAATTCATATACTTATGTCTACATGTGTTTCACTTTATATATATGTTATCCCGCCTTTTGGCAAGGCCGTGACACTAAAAAGTTGACTGGAAAACTAAAGGCAGTTCGTCGTAAAAGTTCGTTGTGCACTGTTTCACCATGGATATCAATGAATTTTGTCCGAGTCCGGATCGGGCTACAATTGATAAGACACGTCAAGCAAAGTCGTATAAACCAACACTCCAAATTTCGAGGCGATCCGAGTTCGTATGCTCAAGATATCACCAACGAAAAATGGAGTAGACAGTCCTTAGTTCGAATCCATAGGCGAAACCTATGTTCGAATCCATGAAACACGCATCCATCAGACCGGCATCACCTCAGCATGGTCGAATCCATGAGGAACACCTTTGCTTCGACTCCATCGAGCCAGCCCATGGTTCGAATCCGTCCCACTAGGCCTAGCTTCGAATCGATCAGATGGTCAGGTTTCGTATCCATTCCCCGAATCCACATTCGTTTCCTTCAAGTATTCCTTAGTTCGAATCCATCAGAGTATTCCCACCTTCGAGTCCATCAAGGAGAAACCCTTCGAATCCATCCAGTTGTAGTACTTCGGATCCGTGGAGTCGTTCCTCTTCGTATCCATAAGGTTTGCCTTCGTTCGAATCCAACAAATCGGAGCACTTCGAAACGATAAGGCTACTTCACTTCGCATCCTTCGCTTTGAAGACCTTCGACTCCATCCCACGAGCTACTTCGAGTCCAGCCAGTTAAAGTAACTTCGAATCGACTAACCAAGATATGCCTTGATCGATTCGAACGAGCATGTCTACGAATCTATCACCTCGAATCCACTAAGTCACAGCAGCTTGAAACGTGGAGTCGACCCAGTCGCCTCGGAGTGAAAGCCGGATCAACTCGAGAAAGGCGCGCGCCACATCACCGCACGCATGCACCTACCATCGATTCGAACGAATCGATTCAAACTAAATCGATTCGAACCAGGCTAGTCAACCAGAAATGCAACCTTGAATCGATCATAACTTGAGATTTACAAGTCCAAATGCTATGAAATTTTCACAGAAGCTTAAGCACATGATGAAGGATGTCCACGCCAAATTTCAGCTCGTTTGGATGATTTCTTGATCGATTCGAACCAAGGGTCGAATCGATCCCAAAGTGGGCCCGGATCTCCAGATTTCGGCCATGTGGGCCCCCTGACGTACCAGAACTGGTCTCCCCTCATTTTAGGCGAAATATCAGCCTCCTACACCTATAAATAGAGCCCCTAGTCATTCAGAAAAGGGGTCGGAGAATTCTAATACTAAAGAGCGCCCAGATTCTGCCAGATTTACTCCAGATCACCATTGCTTCCTTAGATTCAGATTGTAATCATATAATCAGTTGTACTATCTCAGAAGAAATTGTAATCATCAAGTAAACATCAATAAAATCATCAACTTCAGAGTGGACGTAGGCAAGATCTCCGAACCACTATAAATCTCGTGTTTCTGTTCATTATTTCTGAATTGTGATACCCTGTTTGCTTAGATTTGAGATTTGTGTGTGAATATTGTTGATTTATATTCATATACTGGTGCTTTCACAACATTCGGGGTTTGTGACCAATTTTGGCGCAAACACTTTGGTGCTTTCACTGAGAAGAACTAGCACCCGCTACACAAGATTTGAAAATTTGAAAGACAATGACTCGACAAACAAGTAGAAGGCAAAGAGCTGAGAGAAGTCAGCACGAAGGAAGTCAAGAGGCTTCCTCAGGAGCAAACCAAGCATCGATCTTCATCACCAGGGATGAGATGGAGACAATGATGAAGAGACAGGAGGAGATGATCCAGAATTTGCTTCAACAAATTGGACAACTCGGAGCACAAAATCAAGGAACAACCGGAATCCAGAACGGAGCAGGACCATCTGGCGCAGCGCCGGAGCTGGGGGGCACCCACTTAGGACATGTTGATCCGAACACGGGAAGAGAGACAAGGACATCCGAGCAACCTGACAGCAATAGAGGGATGAACGCTCAGTCAGGGGGGCAAACACCCGAAAGCTCACACGGACTCGGGGGGCAGATCGAAGGTAGTGAACGAGGACTACAGCTTGGAGACAATGATAGATTGGCAGAGATGGTCAAGCGAGCCATGAGAGGAGGATTAGTAAACAGAGATCTTGAAGATGTGAACAAGAGTCCCTTTTCTCCTGCGATTAGGTTGGCTAGGAACCCACCAGAATTCAAACTACCAACAGTAGAAGGGTATGATGGGAGGACGGACCCTGCGGTCCATCTAACGAGGTATATAAGGCACATGGAAGTGCTGGGGGCATCACAGGAAGTCATGGCCCGGTGCTTCCCATTGTATTTGACAGACATAGCAGCTTTATGGTTCAGACAGCTAGAGAGCGGCTCCATTGGGACATGGACCGATTTGATTGAGAAATTTATGAGGCAATTCAGAGTTCATATTTCGAGACCCAAGAATGTGATGAGTTTGGCAACGCTAAAGCAGAAAGCTGGGGAGTCTTTGAGGAATTTCTTGACGCGATTCAATGCGGCAGCAGCACCAGTGTATCGGCCAGATCCATCCATGGTTATGATGGCAGTTGTGTCCGGAGTAGCTGATGGCACGGAATTCAAAAATTCATTAACTAAGGATCCGCCTATGGATCTAGCAGAATTCTATCATGAGGCAGAAAAGTTTTTACGATTGGAAGATGCTAATGCTGAGAGAGAAGAAGGAGAGGGAATAGAAGTTTATGCACTTAAAGACAAAAAGCCTCTCGAAAATGATTCAGGCAAGGATAAAGGAAAACGAAAGGCTGAGGACAATGGTGACAGGTCAAAGCGACTGCGGAGAGAGCCACGATTCACCACTTATTCAGAGCTGAATGAGAGTTTGGAGCGAATCTACCAAGATACACGAGAGCAAGTTCCCTACCGTAGGCCAATACGAAGGGATCCCACTGTTGACGAGAGGAAATCAGACAGATACTGCTTATTCCACGAACTGAATGGTCATAACACTAACGACTGTAGACATCTGAAGGATGAGGTGGAAGGGCACATCAGGAACGGTATGCTACTTCAGTATGTGAGAAGGCGAGCTCCAGCAGTGGAGCCAGAGCAACCACCGTCTACATCAGCCAGGGGTGCCCCCGAGCCAGGACATCGTATGATTATCAATTAGTTGAAATAACGATGAACAAGTTGTAAACCTCTCACCAACACAGGTAAGTCATTTACACATGTGCGAGATCACGAACGGTCCATAGGCATGTTGTGAATGACTACTGACCCTATCGTTGTGGGAGTTTACACTTTGACATCCTTGCTTTGCTTTTGCTTCATTTTGATTTGAACATTTGAACTTGACTTTGTTTGACATTTCTGCTAAAGACTTATTTTCAATGAAAAAATGCTACTTGTGATTTCATAACGGCTAAGCCACTTACACATGTACGGGATCACGAACGGTCCCTAGGCATGCTCTGAGATGGCGATAAACCGTTGCAACAAACAATCCGGGAATTCACCCGAACGTGAAACCTAGTATCGATGACACTAAGTCCCTCCCCGGGCACACTCAAATCACCATTTGCCTCGAACGGCACCCGACCACGAACGGTCACAATTCGCCTCGAACGGCATCCGACCGCGAACGGTCACAATTCGATCGCGAACGATCACACTTCGCCACAAACGGCACCCGACCGCGAACGGTCACACTTCATCTAGTACAACATTCGATCACGAACGATCACACTCAGCCTCGTACGGCACTCGACCACGAACTGTCGTGATCCATCATAATTCGTTTAGAACGACATCCGACTTCGAACAGTCACAATTCGTCTAAAACGACATCCGACCTCGAACGGTCACCACTCGCCTCGAATGGCGCCCCTCAACTCAAATGGCTAGATCGCGAACGGTCGTCATTTAAGGTCATACAAAAAATACTAGATCGCGAACGGTCGCATTCCACCTCAAAATGACTAGATCACGAACGGTCGTCATTTAAGGTCAGATAAAACTATCAATGTCTTTGCAGGTCATCAACAGGATATGAACATCCAGCTTATGAAACTACAAAACACACCTTCCTATCGCAAGGCATGTTTTGGGGGGCAAATGTTATCCCGCCTTTTGGCAAGGCCGTGACACTAAAAAGTTGACTGGAAAACTAAAGGCAGTTCGTCGTAAAAGTTCGTTGTGCACTGTTTCACCATGGATATCAATGAATTTTGTCCGAGTCCGGATCGGGCTACAATTGATAAGACACGTCAAGCAAAGTCGTATAAACCAACACTCCAAATTTCGAGGCGATCCGAGTTCGTATGCTCAAGATATCACCAACGAAAAATGGAGTAGACAGTCCTTAGTTCGAATCCATAGGCGAAACCTATGTTCGAATCCATGAAACACGCATCCATCAGACCGGCATCACCTCAGCATGGTCGAATCCATGAGGAACACCTTTGCTTCGACTCCATCGAGCCAGCCCATGGTTCGAATCCGTCCCACTAGGCCTAGCTTCGAATCGATCAGATGGTCAGGTTTCGTATCCATTCCCCGAATCCACATTCGTTTCCTTCAAGTTTTCCTTAGTTCGAATCCATCAGAGTATTCCCACCTTCGAGTCCATCAAGGAGAAACCCTTCGAATCCATCCAGTTGTAGTACTTCGGATCCGTGGAGTCGTTCCTCTTCGTATCCATAAGGTTTGCCTTCGTTCGAATCCAACAAATCGGAGCACTTCGAAACGATAAGGCTACTTCACTTCGCATCCTTCGCTTTGAAGACCTTCGACTCCATCCCACGAGCTACTTCGAGTCCAGCCAGTTAAAGTAACTTCGAATCGACTAACCAAGATATGCCTTGATCGATTTGAACGAGCATGTCTACGAATCTATCACCTCGAATCCACTAAGTCACAGCAGCTTGAAACGTGGAGTCGACCCAGTCGCCTCGGAGTGAAAGCCGGATCAACTCGAGAAAGGCGCGCACCACATCACCGCACGCATGCACCTACCATCGATTCGAACGAATCGATTCAAACTAAATCGATTCGAACCAGGCTAGTCAACCAGAAATGCAACCTTGAATCGATCATAACTTGATATTTACAAGTCCAAATGCTATGAAATTTTCACAGAAGCTTAAGCACATGATGAAGGATGTCCACGCCAAATTTCAGCTCGTTTGGATGATTTCTTGATCGATTCGAACCAAGGGTCGAATCGATCCCAAAGTGGGCCCGGATCTCCAGATTTCGGCCATGTGGGCCCCCTGACGTACCAGAACTGGTCTCCCCTCATTTTAGGCGAAATATCAGCCTCCTACACCTATAAATAGAGCCCCTAGTCATTCAGAAAAGGGGTCGGAGAATTCTAATACTAAAGAGCGCCCAGATTCTGCCAGATTTACTCCAGATCACCATTGCTTCCTTAGATTCAGATTGTAATCATATAATCAGTTGTACTATCTCAGAAGAAATTGTAATCATCAAGTAAACATCAATAAAATCATCAACTTCAGAGTGGACGTAGGCAAGATCGCCGAACCACTATAAATCTCGTGTTTCTGTTCATTATTTCTGAATTGTGATACCCTGTTTGCTTAGATTTGAGATTTGTGTGTGAATATTGTTGATTTATATTCATATACTGGTGTTTTCACAACATTCGGGGTTTGTGACCAATTTTGGCGCAAACAATATACATATTTCTTTTTCTTTTTTTTTATAAATTTAAGTATAACATATATATACACATTCACATACACACCATATAGTTCTAACTTATTTATTTTGGATGTATATGTGCTATTCAAATATGCATAACATTTTCGACAATTTTTATTCGACGAAAAGCCAAAAATTCGGAAAACGAATTCCGGTCACATGTTCGATTTTTCTTCGAACTAAACATTTTTGTAAACAAATTTTGAAAATTAATTCACCATCATTATTTATTATTTAAAAGAGTTTTATTGAAACTATAAAATCTATTATTTGAATATTTAATGTTAATAAATATTCTCGAATTAAAGCGGTTAAATTCTGGGTCGTTACACTCTCCCCTGCTTAAAAAATTTCATCCTTGAAATTTTACCACAACCTTAACCTAGAAACAACAATTCCAAGCATAACTAATACTATACATTAGTCTGTATGATGTACATAGACCATTCCTATATAAAATCTGATTTGATCACTTACCCGAATACATAGCTTTATTTCCGAACTAGTATTCCCACCCGACTTCCTAGCACGGATTCTGATCAGGCTTCTTAATTAGAAACCTTCATTCTCCTTACATAGCCATATGTTATGATAGAGAACTTTGGTTTCATATTAAGAACCCTCATCAAGTGTTCGCCGTCAAAAATCAAGTAATAAATCCTTATTCAAAATGGTGTGAGACACCTCAAGTCATATATTCGAATCTTGGATCGAGAAATATATGAAAAAGAGGAAGGATCTACATGCAACTTACATACTTTTCTAAGGATTCCTACTACATGATTACTTATTAACCTTCCACACCATACTTATGAAAACATTTCATAAAAGTTTCAACTTAGATTCAAACATTTTAAATGTTATAACTTATTGAAACCTTCATAAAATCATTTAAAATTTATTAAGTTGTATAGTACTCTCCTACATCCTAGGAGTATACACAAAACATCTAATTTTAACATCCTATTCACTTTTAATTATTTAGATGTAGGCCCAAAAAAATTTGGGTCTCAAAATTAAGTCGACCAATATAACCTCTTTACCCAATCGGTTAGGTAAGTGGCTAAGAAGAGAAGGACGCTGGTATTTGAACTCTATCCTAGAGTCTACTTATCTTTAGACACTTCTAAGGTAAAGGTGTTTATTAGCCGGCTTAATAACATCAAATAAAATTTACCTCCTAGGTTTTAAAATTCAAAAACACTCTGTTTAATAAAACCAACCTTACTGAATCTTCTCATTAAATTAATTCAATTTGGACTTTACTTATTAACCTACTCTCTAATCGAAATACCTTATGATGGGTCAACCTTTACCCTACTGAGTTTGACACAATATAAGTCATGAACCATATTAGTTCAAGTCCCAATCTATCCACAAAGCTAAGTGAGATAAAACTATGATAAAAACCAATATCAAACAAAGGACAACGGAAGAAACATTATATATATATAGAACATCGTTCAAACTAAAACAACCCTAGATACAAGCTGGTGACTCTATTATAGAATGGAAGTACACTCCAAAAGATATGATACAATAGAAGATACTAAACAAGGAAAAACTTAGGATACTACATTCTAATACTAGCCTTAAATCTTCATAGTGCTAAACCAACATTTCAATAACCTCCTTTCCCTTTGTTGCCATTGAAGTGGATGGTGCTGAAAAGAAAACAAAAGACCTAGGCTGCTCCCTTTCTTAAGCATAGGACAATCTTTGACGAAATGACATTTTTGGTGGCAATAATAACAATCCTTTGGTGTAGTCTGCATCTCTAGCTTTTGTACCTTAGTGACCTTTTCTTTCACCACTTTTCTTTCCTTACCCAACTTACATTCTTGAACAAAGTGATCATATTTCCACACCTGAAGCAACCATAGTTAGGCACATTAGTCTTGAGCTTGCGCTTCTTATTCCCAACTGGTGTAGTAGTAGGCATGTTTGGAGATAAATCTTCAAATCGTAGAGCATTTCTTATTACCTTCTCGAATGATCCTTGAATACAATTCATCATGTCTCTATGTAACTTGTCACACAAGCCCAGCCAAATATTAACCTCGATGAGAGACTCGGTACCGTTGAAATTTCTTTTACTCAAAATCTCAAAGTCATGACATAGCGAAGCAAAGTCTATTAGGGCTTGATCTTGCGGTCCTTCCTCAACAACATATGGCTTAGATTCAAAAACACCAGTTTTCATAATTCTTTGCTGCCTGAATTCATATCAAGAACCTTAGAATAATTCCAAGAATAAGGTTGTTCAAAAATTATTTAAACCCACCTTTTACTTTTCAAAGGAAAAACACTTTAAAGCTTTACTAGCTATTCTCTAAGTTTAAAGAATGAGTTCAGAAAAACCAACAATAACTAGATATTATTCAAAACATACTATGCATAATTTCCTAAAAAATAATAATATAAGTACTAAGGGTTCTTCCCAAGGATCTTATATATCCAAACTACGGTCCTCCAGAACTACCCATGGGTACTTCCCCCATCTTTTCTCTCTTGTGGGGGATGATTTCTCAATAATCCACTGGCCTCTTGCACCCTTTCGAAAATGGGGAACTCTTCTTGATGTGCCCTAGCTGATGGAAAAAAAAGCAATGTTTTTCCCAAACTTTGGGAACCGTCGTCCCCCGTACTCCTTTTGTACAATAATCCATAGTATGTCCTGTCTTATGACACTAGTAGCAAGTAATTTCTTTTCCTTTCTTGAAAAACTTCCTCTGTGGGGCACCTTCTTCCGATTTGTTCTCCTAGGGCTTCTTCCAATGCGGTAGAAATTTCTTTTTGTGATTGCTGCTACTTCTTTCTGAAGAGGTTGTTGGCTTCTTCTGATTTTTATAAACTTTTACCTCTGGGTCCACAACTGCTTTGACGACTTGACTATCAGCCATACCATCCTGAGAGACTATCTTATTTGATTACTTTTCCCATCCATATCCTCATTGTGTACTCATTTCTTACTACCTAAATATAGTAAGATATCCTTAGGATACACTTCCAAACGAGATTTATACTGGAAAAGGTCTCGCCTACAAATGATAAACAAATATTATCATTTCTTAACAACAATTACAACAAATTAACTATATTAGTTTTGAAAAGTATTATTATTATAATTATTATTTATAAATATAATCCTATAAAATTATTTCATTTACCAAATTTACATCAATATTGTGTCGTTTTGTCTTGTTAAAGTGTTTAGGAACCCCTATCGATGTCATGGCGTTCTACCTCTCGACCAGAATTCATAAACCACTCAACCGATAAACCAACACAATATAAAATATTTTGTAATCATTAACAAATACGAGCTTTTATATATAATACACTCGTACTCATTTTAGGGTCTCACTTACCCGATCTAAAATGAGTTTACCCCACCAGGACCAAGGTTCTCGCTTAACCTTGCGCTTTAATACCAAGTGTAACGATCTACCTTTCTAACACCTAAAGACGGCATTTGATACATCCTTGGTATTTGTGTGTTGATCATTTAAGTGTTCGAAAGATAGATCATTTGGGGTGAAGGAAGAAAAGAATGAACAGAATCTCACATCATGCCGAGAAATATATAATATACGCATATCTTTACATAAAGAAAAGAACGTTATTATATATACAACGTCAGAGTACACTAATCTATTTTCTAAATGAACAGTTATAACGTCATGTCCTAACAATTGTTTTATAGATACAGACTGAAATAAAATCCAATATTTGGAAATAAAATGGTTTTAAACCTTTAAACTTCTATTTAAAATAATCAAATAACATTTTAAACTCTTTATCAAAATAACGATTGACATTTAAATAATTAAACAATAATTAACTATTAAATAAATAATTAAATAATAATTATCCTTAAATAAATATTAAATAATAGTTAGCTTTTAAATAGGTAACTAAACCATAAATAAATCTTTAATTAATTATTAAATAATAATTTAAACCTTTAAGTAATAACTAAATAATAATCAACCTTAATTAATTAATTAAATAATGCTTAATTAAACCTTAAGCAATAAATAAACCTTAATTTAAAATAATTAGAACATAATTAAGTTTTAAATTAAATCTTAACTTTAAATTTAACTTGATTAGAAATTAATTAATAATTGAACACTTGCTTAAATAAATAGATGATTTAATTAATCTTAATTAAATAATAATTAATTCTTAAATAATAATTAACCTTTTATTAATTAACAAATTATAATTAACTTGCTTAAAAATAATTAAGTACTAATTACTCTAACTTAATTAATGATTAAGTACTAATTACCTTAATTAATTAATTAACCATTAAATAAATAAATAAATAAATAACTAAATAAATAAATAATAATTCTTTTTTAAATATTTTAAATATTTTTGAAAAATCTTTTCAAAAAGATATTTAAGTTAAAACATTTTAAATTCAAAAAGAGTTCATTTTCACGAACTGCATTTATAGCGACTATCCCTATACGCTCTGAAATTTTAAAATCTTGTTTATACTCAAACAGCTTTCAAAAAACTCTATCCTTTATGATTAACTTACATTTATAAACCTAGAATAAAGTTTAGAAAACAAAGGTAAGATTTTTAAAACTATTATAATACATTTCCATAAAATAAAGTTAGAAAGCAAGTTTTTGAATCAAAGGATCTAGATGTCGAAATTAATAACCCAACATACTAACCTTTCATGTTACATAAACTATAAAGGCATGAACACAACATATATATACATATACATATACATACATACATACATACATACATACATACATATATATATATCCTATCACAATGTACAATATAAAGGTCCTAACTTTCAACCCTCCCTAACCCTTTTGACTTTAATTTCTATTTCTAATCTAAATCACAACATATATAAGCACATGTATATCCATACAAAACAACATCATATCAACCAATCAAGCAATGAATTTACATCAAAGTTTACATCATATTACCCAAACAACAACATATTTTTCAACCAATTATGAGTAATAAATTTTCTTAAATTTTAAAGTTTTAAACTTAAGGTAAAAAGAGATTTTCCTCACCAAAAGTTTACCAAATCAAAGAACCTTCCTTTAAAACTTGACTATGACCTAGAACTATGCTTTGACTTTGTAAAAATGTGATATTTGGAGGCCTTTAAGACTTATGGTGGTTCGACTTTGAGTGTTTTTGGAGGAGCTAGGCTTGCTTTTTGAATAAAGAAATTGCAGTAGTAAAGGAGAATGATTTAAACAAATGTTTTAAATATTTGAAACTAAAGAAAGTAAGAATTTTTAACTTAACAAATAAGAGTGGAAGCCATGAAAGATTATATGAAGAATATGGAGTTTTCATGAGAATGGAAATGAATAAAATGAAAAAGGAATTAAGAAATTTTTGTTTTATATGAAATATATAAAGTAAATTACCAAAATACCCATGTACTTTGCCCTCCACTCCCCTTGCTCCACCTCACCATGCCCTTCCTCCCCTTTAGAAATTTTGCCCACCACTTTATCTCCCACTTCACATCATGCTCCAACATGAATTTAATGCATATATGTACTTATGTCTACATGCGTTTCACTTTATATATACATATATATATATATACATATATATATATATAATTTTTATAAAGTTAAGCATAACATATGTATACACATTCACATACACACCATACAGTTCTAACTTATTTATTTTGTATGTATATGTGTTACTCAAATGTGCACAACATTTTTGACAATTTTTATTCGACACAAAGTCGAAAATTCGAAAAACGAATTCCGGTCACATGTTCGATTTTTCTTCGAACTAAACAATTTTGTAAACAAATTTTGAAAACTATTTCACCATCATTATTTATTATTTAAAAGATTTTTATTTCAATTATAAAATCTATTATTTGAATATGTAAAGTTAATTAAATATCCAAATTAAAGCGGTGAAATTACAGGTCATTGCATTTATACATTGTTTATTAATATCGTCTTCATTTCATGCGACCTTTTATTTTTTTTGGTAAAAAGACTACCTTTGGTGATGGTTAGATGATGTTGCTATTGTTATTTCCATTGTATGATGCATTAGTGATAGTTGGATGAGCTCCTTATAGGCATGTTTCAAAATTGTAATATTGTGAAGTATTTAATATATTGAAGTTTGTTATGTATGTTGAGTTATTGTATATGGTTAAGTTGTGATATTTTATAAAAATTTTATGCATGGTGAAACTATTATGTTAGTTAATATTATGATATTTTGAAGTTTGATATAAAATATATGTTTTCGATGTTGTTTATCTAGAAAATTGATTAAACTTTATGACTATAGATTGAAAATAGTTGAAAAGTCTATGCAACTTAAAAGATAGTTATTGTACATATTTCGAAACGTTTAAAAATGTTGTAAAATATATTTTGCAACATTTATAAAATGTAGTAAAACATATTTCGCAACGTTTAAAAGTTATATTAAACTTTCTTACAACTTTTATTTACAACAATTATGAAATGATGTGAAAGATGCCAACCCTATTAAAGCTTGGTCTAAAATGTCGTTTGCAACCATAACACCCCTATTACAATGTTATTTAATGTTGTAAAATATGGTTTTTTTGTAGTGAAATGAACGTCTCGATAAAAACAACCAAAGTTGCACAAAAGATATGTTTATGAATTTTAATGATCTATATCATTTCTATAAGTCATGTCATTTTAATGAAATAGTACAATATGTTTTAATAAAAAATAAAATTAAAAATTTCGAGAAATGCGTGCTATATACAATGTAACATACAACAAAAGCCACAAAAATTGCTTTATGTGACTTTGAATGCAATATAAAAGAAAATCAAGAAAACTTAAAGTTTGAATCATAACTAGCTTGATAATAAATATGGAGACTTGTTTAATATTATAGAAGAAAACATGAATTCACTAATAAAAATGGAAATGGTGGCAATGGAAATTAAAACGAGATCTGCAAAGCCAACCCAAGCCACCTCAATAAGACTTAAAACCAGATGAATCTTAGATTGGGTACAACTGATAAACTATACATGATCAAATCCAATCTGATACAGTGTAGAAATCCAACCTAAAGGATAAAAATACACATTTATTAATAATACCCAATTGAATCCGGACTGAAAGATCTGACCAAAAGAATAATGATATATGCATGTGTAGTGGCATCATCCAACATAGTCTAAGCCAAACTGGAATCGGCTTGAATTTAAGTAATAAAACGCATATTTTGAATACAACCAAAGTAATTCCAACTTGATCCGCTATCCGTCATATTAGATCATATCCAACTCAATGGATTTAATTATCATCTTTAAAAAGGAAATTTTAGAATAATTGATAGATAGTGAAAGATGTAAATACAATTGCCAAAAAGGATTGATGTAGCTTGCATGCATTGGATTCGGTTTGAAACTTACCCCATAGAGCACAACCAGCAATGGTTTTTTCAGTTGAAAAAATGGACTTAACAAGCCACAATGCAACCAAATATGGCTTGTTCAGTGATCCGTGGCTATTTCAACTTGTTTCAGTGGATGGTTAAGTGAACAAAAGACTGGTTGATAAAATAGCGAAGCCGTTGCCGTTTTATGTATAAAATAGCATAATCTTTTGTCATTTTATTTAAAATGAAAATTAACTTTGTCGTTTTATTTAGCCATGCCAACATTCAGAAAATGGCTAGTTCAATGGCTAAATTTAATTTCTACACTATACATTTGCATCCCCTATTTCATTCACCGCACCAAATCTCTTTTAACGCGTTCTTCTTCTACTACACAATCATGTCGTCCGAAAAAAAAGGCAATTAGCAAAAGCAAATCCAAAAAACCAATATCCCTCCTCAACCTCAACCAATGAACTTATCATACTCTCCCACCACTCATCAAGATGTCCATCCTCACAACCAACATCAAATTCTTCTACCACAACACGAATATGGTTATATACCACACTAAAAAGTCCAATATACTCAACCTTACCCTCCTCAAGTTCCACATAGCATCTCTTACAGTTAGCAATCATACCATCATCTCAAGGTTACTACTGCCAACCCAGTACTCATTAACTTGGTGCAGATGAAGAGCATCACCATTAATGTCGTTGATGATGCTAGGTGATCAACAATAACATCATCTTACTGCTCGACAACTACAGTCCCATAATCAAGACAGTGTGCAGAATTTAGCAAGACAATTCTCTTGTAATGCCTTAAACGCCAATTTAGATATCGAAGTAGAAGTAGTTCTGGAGAACAAGTAGTTGCAGAATTGGAAGCAGCTAAAGCGAAGAAAGAAAACACTAAAGAAGTCAATGAAGAGGATGTGCAAGAAATGCAAGTTGCTCAAAGCCTGGAGTATAACAAGAAGAAAAATAAATGAAAGCGATATAATCTATGGATTTTCAAGAGGAGAAACACGAGAAACTTTGAGATAAATTGAAGAAATCAAAGATGTTGAAGCTAGTGAAGATGAAGCGAACCAAACAAGGCAAGAAAAATTTACTCCATAATAGTATTTATCACTTGCTAAACCTTGGGTTAGAGTTTCAAACAATACTATTACGGTAAATAACATGAAGGACAAGAAGCTTTTACAAAAGGCTGCAAATTACCGCAGTACCCTTGAACCTGCAAAAAGAACTTAGGCTTCATTAAGAGGAGAATATTGAGAAATGAACCGTGCATGCTAAAAATTTTTGCATTACTACCAGTGAAGAAGATAGACAAAGAAGTGGTGTTGCCTCTTTCGACATTATAAGTTTGATTACCATTTTAATCTTAAGTTTTGAGATTGTATAAATTATTTATATATTTTGGCTTTGTAACAGAAAAAAGAAGCTCGTAAGGCCTATCAAACTCTATATGGCCATCCATTTAAGTTTCAAAAGTGCTTTGATCTGCTTGTGACTCTTCAAAATTGGAAGCACCCAAACAGCTTCATCCATGAGCAGCTAAATTGAAGGAACCGAACTAGTCGAATGAGGGATAAATGCGTGAATTTCGTAAATTTACATTTTAAATCTTTGTTGGGCATATAAAGTCTAATTTATTTTAGATCCATTTAAGTTTCAAAAGTGCTTTGATCTGCTTGCGACTCTTCAAAATTGGAAGCACCCAAACAGCTTCATCCATGAGCAGCTAAATTGAAGGAACCGAACTAGTCGAAAGAGGGTATTTATTTAATTTGAATTAAATATACTATAATGAGTTTAACAAATACACTCATATTTGTATAGTCTAAGTGCAACATATAAATGGTGGTCTACGTGTATGTTTATAGGTGCTGGGATTTACACTGCTATGGACACATTCACCTCTTTATATATGTCATTGTTGTCTATAGTTTTCTTTTGAAATCGTATAAAATATTTTATACACACACACACACATACATAGTTTACTTATACTTACATATAATATGTTACAGAAATATTTTAAACAATAGTTTACTTATATTTATAATATGACAATTAAAGATTTTAAGTAGGCATTTGAGAAGAGTAAAAGGTGGGAGGTCTTTTCTCCCTCCTTTACTCATTCTTTTGTTTGTCATTTCAATTCTCTTTTGAACATTCAAACCCTTATACATATTACAATTAATTATGACCAATTTTATGGGTTTTGAAATTTAAAATTAACAATTTGAAACATAGCTTTGACTTAAGAAGAATTCTATGTTTTTAAACAAAATGTATTTTAAAATTGAATTAGAATACTAGTTTAAAGAAATTATTTAAATTTTATATAACTTGTTAAAATTTAACTACTAACTTTAACCTTTGTAACCATTGTTTTAAATGAATATATTTATAAAAATTCAATTGGTATTATAATGATGTATTTATAGATCTATTTTAAAATTTGAATCATTACACTTATTTAGGAAATTTATTAAACCTTGTATAACTTGTTAGAATTTTACCTCTGACATTTAACCTTTCATAACCATTATTTTAAATGAATGCCACTAAAACAAATTCAATTGATATTGGAATGATTTTTCATATATCTATTTTAAAACCTAAATTAAAACATTTTTTTAAAGAAAATGTTTATACTTTATATAAACTGTTAATAAATTGAAGTGTTTAACCTTATTGTTTTAAATGAACACCTTTAAAGCAAATTCAGGTGGTATTAAAAATAAATGTTGTCATGTTTCATAGCTTTAATGCATATTTAATTGGAATTATAAAAAAATTCATGTTTCCATAAAAAAAAATCTCCTTTTTAATTTAAACAATTTGAATATACAAATGAATCGACTAACAGAATCATACATAAATTCATTATAACATATATAAGATTTAATCTGCGTAATCAAATGATGTGTGTGTGTGTATGATAATGGAATTAAAAGATTATTTATGGCCGCATATGATTTGTACCTTGAATGAAGGATAACTCCTAGATTCAACTAAATCAGCCTTTGGATATTGCTACGATCTAGAGAAGAACATCATCTTGTATTAATTTGGTTTTTTTTTATTTTAGTTGTTTTTGGTTTGGAAGGTAAGATGATAATTCCAGCCAGGGCTTGGAAATGAGGAGAGAGAATAAAGTCAGTGGATTTGTTTTAATAGAAAGAAAGGAACATTTCCAATTCTTTCAATTGAAACTTCGCTAAATAATTCCCTTAATTTTCTCTCTATCTCTTTCTCTCGCCACGCCTCTTATTTCTCTTGAACGGTCACCATAACTTATTATTTATGGTGCCAAAAATTCCAAAATTCTTCAAGTAATTATTCCTCATTTAAACCCCATTTAAATTTACACGGATATCGTATATCGATGCACATAAATATAACTTTTATATATACATTCAAATAATTGAAGACGACTTTCAAATATCAAATAAATTAAATAATAATTAATATTTCTCAAATATTATTTGATTTAATTAATTTTAAAAATTCATACATCGATTAAATTGGGTGGTTTCGGGGCATTAATCATAATGATTGTGCAATTCATAGGTGTTAATTCAATCGATGATTAATGTCGTACAATTAGAATATTAACGTTCAAATGTTACCTTTGTTAGTGATGTTATAGTTTGGTTGAACGCTTACACATCTTTTCAGTAGAATCCAATTTTATTATTTTAAGCGGTATTCGGTAGTAACGATTATTTATACCAGTTCTCTTCATTAAAACTATATCACTTTAGGACTTATGAAATTTGGTTTTAATCAAAATTCTAACATCGTCCACATTCAAATTGGTTTGCCCAAATCCTTGGTTCAATGATAACATTTGTTATTAACTGTACTTCTCTGGCCAGATACATTGACTTGGAGTTGACTATAGTTGACTATTATTCTAACCTCATAAAACCGAGGAGACGAATTCTCCATGGAACGGTGTTTCACTTCCAATGCTTCCAAGCCATAGTTCAACTATAATCAAACCAGAATATCTACACCAAAGTTCCTAGTATTCTCAAACCAAGGTAACTATGTAACAATGTCACTTTAAGATTCTCTATTTGACCATAGTTATATTAACCAACATAAAACTCTCTCAAGTGAATCATTATGTGGTTATCCGATAACTATAAGTACATAACCTCTTGGTGCCCCCAAACAGTCATGAGTAATAAATTGCCCAACATTTGGAGAGCATTGCATACTCTAGTCTCAATAGATGTATTGATATCCTACCTTGAAACATCTTGACTAGGAATATTTAAAAATAAAATGTTATTTTGTATTATGGTTAATGACTCAAAGTTGCAACTATTTGCAGTTACAAATACATAACATTTCATTTAAGGATTTTCATATTTATATATTTTAAATTGATTACTTAATTAATTATACCACTAGGTAACAACATATATAATAAAAATCAAATACTTTTATTATGGACAAGATTGGTCACAGAGTTAAATATATGTAACAAATTACGTAATTGCTCCTAGGGCATACCCTGACTCCATCAATCTTCCACTTGCACTTAGAATCAATTATGGAATTGTATTCTTTTTCCTCTGGTCAATTTTCTCAAAACTGATCTAGCTAGTCTCTTGATAAATAGATATACTATTTTGTTTTAGTTATCTACTTTGTCAATTAACCCTCTCTGATGCTAATAAATTGCCTTTATCATGTGGAACACTTAGGAGTATATTTTTTGAATTCTATTGAGATTTAGTTTCTTTTATGAACTATATTATATCATTGTTATCATATATCAATGTCATGAGATTCTCAACATTTGGAATCAACCCATCTCAATTATAAATTTGTATATTTATTAATACTTCTTATATTGCAGCATTATTCAAGGCTATGTTAAGCATGTAAACGGATACTTTTGGATGCAGATAGTGCTAAACCGCATCCGCATCCTAAATCATTTTTGGATATCCATTATCTGCATTCTTGGATATAGACGGATATCATATATTTATCCTTTCCACTAACAATTGATAAATCAAGAAACATAAATAGAAAATTTTGGTTTAACATAATTATTTTTCAATCCTATTGATTGTAAAAGTAAAAAATATCAACAAGTATGATGATAATAAATAGTTTTGAGTAGTTAATATGCATAAATGCTTATAATATGAACTACTAACTTAGTAAATCAATAAATACATATCTTTCATTGCACTAAAATGAACATAAAATAAACTATAATCTTAACAAACATCATATGGATAATTTTCGGAAGTGGATGTCTTTATTTCTGCAACTATATCTTCTTTTTTAGATATCAGATATTTATTCACTTTTCGAATACGGATGAGGAGGATTTCAAATTTTCAAGTGTCCATTGACAGCCTTAGATGTACTTAGCCTTTGGTTAAATCAATCGCTGTTTTTGTTTGGAACATTTCCAACTTAAAGTTCTTAACTTAAGATTGAACATGAATTTGGGATTGATATACTATTCTCGATATTACTTATGAAGTTCAGTTCGAGTACTTCTTCATAAGGAGTACGTTGTTTCTATAAATAATTCTCTAGTATTTTGTAAATACTCAAGAACACTCTAAATTATCATTTAGTGATCTTAATTCGAGACTGATATTTGCTTTATTTGTCAAATACATAAGAGAAATGCGATTGTAGACAAAGCAGCATGTATGATAGTTTTTATTGCTAATGCAAAAGGAATCCATCTTCCGTGCTCTACATTAAACATTTTAATACGGTGTCCATGTATATCATTTGGGACATTCCCAACATGCTTCTATGTTTATTGTAAAAGATGTCCTTTCAAATCCACCATCGAGAATTAAACAACAAAACTATAATGATTTTAACATGGGTACATTGTTAACAACCATAAATTTGTTGTTTACTTACAGTGTTTAGAAATGTCCAAGTACCTTGGTAGTTCTTTCTCATTGACACACGCTTTCTCTGCATTTTAATTGAAATTTAAACTTATTTGATTTTTTGTTAAAATATTTGCTCACTCTGATGCTTATTGAACCATACATTCGGATCCTATACAGCCCACAAACTCAGAATCACTCCCACTAACTTTGAGACACTTTGGTTATTAAGCACAAATAATATATTCTAAATTATAATTAAAAAATTTGTTTCAAATTTACTACCAAAATTGAAAATCATATCGAATGCTAATTTGCGGTTAAAATTCAAATTAACTTAAGTATGTTGAATGACAAATCCATTATGTTAATTTCAATAATTGAAATTTATGATGTTAATCTATCGAAGTAGCTTACCATATTCCAACTGCATTGGTCTTCTTCTCGAAGACACCTTTGCGATCATGGATCATATCCCTTTGGGTACAACTATCAAAATCATATTTTATAATATAATTAGAATCCATCCCGGATTTTCGCATCATGCCACATGGTAGAGTCAATAATCTTAAAAGCTTATTGACAGCTGTGAAATTCTTTTCTCGGGATCAATAAGAAAATCATAGATTCTCTTTAATATGCAAGGGTTCTTATTATAAATTATAATTATTTATATCTATTTAGGCTCAGTCAATTTCATTTCATTCTTTGTAATCGGTTTATCTTTAGATCGTATCCAAATCCATTTAACTACCAATAATCTCTAAGAAAATACCTTCATCATGATTTGGTGTTTCTTGAAACAACAATTCTGTGACGACCCAGTATTTAACCATTTTAAACATGGATAATTAAATATATTATTTATAATTAATTATGGATTTTATAACTCAGATAAACTCCTTTTTGTTAATAACTAGTGATGGTGAAATAATTTTCAAAATTTGTTTACAAAAATATTTAGTTTGAAGAAAAATCGAAAATGTGACCGAAATTCATTTTCCGAAATTTTGACTTTTCGTCGGCAAAAGTTATCGGAGACGTTGTGAACTCTAGTGTAAATATATTCTCATACATTTATAAGTAAATTAGTATATATTGGTATATACATAGGTATATATACTTAAATATATATAAAAAGAGTAATGAGACATTTTATGAAAATATAAAATAAAAGAAATAAAAAGATGCCATGTGAAATATAAAGTACAAATGCATTAATTACACGTTGGAGCATTGGAAAGGATGAGGGGAGCAAGGTATTTTCTAAAATACAAGGAGGGGGACAAGGAGAATGGCATGGCATTTAGTTTGTGGAGGGCATGGTACAAGGGCATTTAGGTAAATTTGATTTTTCCAAATCATATAAAAGCAAATTCATAAATTTTACTTCATTTTTCATTTCATTTCCTATTCTCTCAAACATTTTCAAGCTCCATGAAAACTTTCATAGCTTCCTAAAGAATTTATAAAGTTAAAATATAAGTTTTATGCACATTTAAAAACTCCTAAACCTTGTTTAATCACCTTACTTCCTTCCTACACCCCTCTCCTCCCAAAAACAAAGCCACACCACCCTCTCCATATCATGGCCAAACATAAAGGGCCCTAGGCCGAGCTACATTGTTCACTAAAGTCCACAAAAACTTAATTTTTCCAAAAGCTAGGTGAAGATCTAGGTCATGTATAAGTTATAGCATAAGGTCGCTTAGTTTCGTGGGGTTTTGGTGAGTAAAGCTCACTAATTTGATTAAAATTTAACTTTAGTTATGATAAATATTTTGTTGACTAACTCATATGTAATTGGTTGGATATAGAATTGATTTGTGTGTATACATTTGTGCTTGGATGTATGTATGTGTGCTTGGTTGAAAATGACATATAACTTAAATATGGAAGTAATTAAGTCAAGTTAGTTTACTAGTTATGTCCTTTGTTTGGATATGTTTAATTATGGCATGTACATGTGTTTGAAATCTTGAGTATGTTGTGGTAAGCTAAATGAAAAAGTTAGCACTTGAATTGTGCTATAGTGCGACATTAAAATCTCTTGATGGAAAAACTTGTTTTCACTTAAGCGTTTTACTAAAAAGTCTGTATAAAGTTTCCAAAAACTTTACAAGTTAGATTTCAAAACTTTTTTCTAAAGTTAAAAAGGGGGTTTAAGTAAAAGAGTAAGTTTTTAAAACTATTTGATTCATAAAAACAATTTTTTGGAAATTTTGGATCGTATAGCGATAGTCGCTATAAGTGCAGATCATGAAAACGAACTCTTTTAGAAATCAAAGGGGTTCTTACTTAGGAATCTTTTTAAAAGGGTTTTCCAAACATGTATTAAAAAATAAAAATCAATTAATTAATTATTTATTTATTTATTCAATGATTAATTAATTAATTAATTAAGGTAATTTGTACCCAATCATTACTTATTAAAAGTAATTAATTCTTAAGTATCAATTAATTAAGTTAATTATATTTAGTTAATTAATTAAAGTTAATTATTATTTAATTATTTATTAGGGATTAATTATTATTTAGTTATTTATTTAGGATTAATTATTAATTAATTATAAAAGGTTTTAATTATAAATTAATTACTAATTCACTTAGGATTTAATTAAGACTTAATTAAGATTTAAATTATTATTTAATGAGGGCTTAAACTATTTTTAATTATTAATTAAGGCTAGCTTCGATTTAGTTATTTATTTGAAAATTAACTATTAATTATTCATTATTTATTTAATAGTTAATTATTGTTTAATGATAAATTTAAAGGTTTAATCATTATTAAATATAGAGTTTAAATGTTATTTAATTATTAAATAAAAGTTCGAAAGTTTTAAACCACTTTATTTCTAAAGATCGGTTTTATTTTTAAAGTAAACCCACTGTTAAAGGTGTTTTAGTCTAAGGGATTTCTTTGTCGATTACCTTTAAGTAACCTCAAGTAAATATAAAACCCAATGACATATGTTTAGCAGAATAAATTACGGTTCTGCTAATTATATTATATTTGACATCTATTGAGCAGAATAAATCAACGTTCTGCCATAATTCACCTAATAGATTATGTTGACATCTATTAAGCAGAATAAAAACCCGATTTTGTTCTTTTGGTAACTTGGACATTTACCTATATGTTGATTGATTGTTATTGGCTGATTCCCTTTGCATATCTGCTGGCTATGTAAATACTCATGTTATAACTTGGAAAATTTAACAGAATTTAATAAGAACCGTTATGGTCACTAAGCCTCCATCTAAATTTGTAAAGCCAATTATTTAATTATATTTTTGAAAATGGTTTAAAGTTTGTTAACATTTTAAATATGATATTTAAATATAAATTAAGTAATTATTTTATTTAAAATGTTTGAAGCTAATCTAATACTTTTTAAATGATTGTGGATATTTATAAAGGAGTTTTATAAATGATTTTGGATATTTATAAAAAGAAGTTTTAAAAATGATTTTGGAGATTTTTGAAGGGTTATATAAGTGGTTTTGGATATTTATAAAAAGGATTTATAAATTTTTATGATATTTATAAAAGAGTTTTATAAATAAACTTGGAGATTATAAAGAATTGTTATAAATGGAATTGAAATTTAAATAAAGGAGATTTCTTAAAATAAAAGAGATTTATTTAAAAAGGATTTATTGAATAAATTTATATAAAAAATTAAGATTGGATTTCCCCAAATTGACCTTCTTAATTTTGGTTATATGAACATTTGTTCCATGCTTAACACCAAAGGAATAGTGTTTGGGTTTATCATTATCTCTGTTTCTTTTAAAATAAATTTTCTTTCGATCCTTTTAATATGATTTTGAAATAAGCAATCTTTCATAATGTTTTGTGAATATAATTATGCCATTAAGATAAGTATATGAATATTTTGATAAATATTTTGCAAAGAGATTTAATAAATAAAAGATTTATTTAAATGAGGCTTAGTGGTTGTTATGGGTAATTAAATCTATGAATTGTTGTTATTTTTTATTTGATAGTTAAATAATCGACTATCAAATCTTGGTCAATTTTGACTTAGAAAGTAAATAAGAGCTTTATGTGTTCGTACGGTTTGAGTTCCCTCGGGAGAACTCATTTTGGTGAAACGTCTCTAGCTTTGAGGGATACATTAGAGATCCCTTCGGGACTCTGGTATAGTCCGCTTACATCCAAAAGAACTGGGAGTGAGTCAACCAGAAATTATCATTGTTGGTTTGGAGAGACTGAGATCAGATATATTATCCGAAAACTACTTCAAACCATCATATACATTCAAATGGAAGACAACTTGAAGATGATTGAAGGCGGTGCTCCTTGAAGTGCCTTTGGTTTTTTGGAAAAGCCAATGGGGTTAAAAGGGCCCCTACCTTTTATTTATAACATGTAATAAAACATTACAAGCATAAATCGAGAAATACATAGGAAAACAAAGAAAAAGAAAGAACAAAAAAATTACACCACAGCAAAGAACAACAAGCAATACCCTCCAAGCAGACCATAGAAAACTCCAAGCAAGGGTGTGGAAAGCACCAAGCAGTACCATTATCCACCTAGGAATTGCAATATCCATCTGCAGGGATAAAAGGGAAGGCCAGGACTCGAAGCAGCTAACAGAAAACACCAAGCACACCACCATGCATAGAACGAAGGAGAAAGGCAACACATCATAATGACCTAACTAAGGCAAGAAAGAGGCCATGTTTAGAGGAAGAAATTCCTGGAAACACCCTAGCATTTCTTTCAGCCCTAATCAAGTGTAAAAATCTTTTTAAAATTTTCAAGACTAACATAGAGCTGGCAGATCTCCACCTGGTAACCTTAAATATAGTATACCATTCAATCCTGGAATCCAAACTAGGGGAATGTAAGTTACAGTGTCTTAAGATACACTTCCAGATGAAGAATGTATACTGGCAAGAGAAGAATAGATGCTCAATATTTTCGACATTATGGCCACACAGTACACATGAAGATTATTGAATCAAACCCTTTGCATATAGTTTATCACGAGTATGAAGGCAACCTCCGATTACTCTCCAAAACAACAGATTCTGACTAGGAATAGAATTCATCATCTAAATTCTAGAATGCTATGGAAAAAGACCAAAATCATTGTAGGAGCTGAGCACCTTGTTAACTCTTTTAATGGAGTGAGGGCCATCAACCCATAAGGTAGGAGAATCAGACTTATGAAAGTTTTTGTTTTCAAACATAGCCCAAGCATTCCTGATGATATAGAAACTGGAATAAGGCAGAGAGATTCTTTCTTCGCATAGGAAATTACATACCTTTGCAACTTCAGGAATTCCAGTTAGACATCTCAAGTTGTAGGGTATTATATTTGCAAGAATAACACCTTTACTAGGCCAGGGATCATACCAGAAAGATAACAAGGTACCATTCTTCATAGTATACTGAAATATAGGAAGAAAGCAATGCCTTAATTTCAACATATTTCTCCAAGTACTACTGCAATCAGAAGGAATCTGCATAGTCCAAAACTGACACTTTTAAAAAGGTTTTTCCTACACCAATTAGCCCAGAGGTTATGATCATGCCTCATCAATTTTTCTATGTGGAAGGAGTAAGTAGCTACATTCAATTGTTTGATATTCATAACTCTAAGACCACCATTTTCGTAAGGACAACAGACTGATTTGAAGGATATAGGGATAAGCTTTTTGGAGTATGGGTTTCCATTCCATAGAAAGTGATTCAAGGAAAAATTAATCATAGAAATTAGTTTTGCAGGTAATACGAAAATTCTGGCATAATAAAGGCACATGGCAGAAGCAATAGACTTAACAATAACAATTTTACCTGCAATGGACAATTTAGAGACAAGCCAAGAAGAGAGTTTAGCGGTTATTTTTTCAAACATAGGGAGACATTAGGAGGTTTTAACTGTGGAAGAAATGAGAGTAGTACCCAGATAAGTTTCATCATGGTCAAAAGGGGACAAACTTGATAGAATAATCAAGGAGTTTTTGATATCCTTGGACACACCAGCAATTAAGATTTTTGATTTATTCGAGTTAATACTCAAACCAGTCAAGGAGGTAAAGCTATGAAGGACATCGAAAACAGTAGAGACAGATTTGACATTCGGCTTTGTGAACAACATTAAATCAGTAGCAAACATCAAATATGATATTTGAGGATTTCTACACATCGGGTGATAATCCATCAGTTTATTTTTCATAGCATCATTGAAAAGAATAGAAAGAAATTCCATTACACAAATAAAAAGGAAGGGAGATATATGATCCCCTTGCCTTAACCCCTGAGTCCCCTTAAAATAGCCAAATACCGAACCATTAGGACTCAAAGAGTATTTTGGAGAGACAACTGTATAGTCATGCCAAAGTTTGAGGGAAATGCATGTAGTGAAGAATATAGATGATGGCCTTCCACTGCACAGTGTCAAATGCCTTTTCGATGTCAAGTTTCATAACACATCTTGGAGAAATTTGATGCCTACTGTATCCCTTCAATAACTCAGTAAACAAAAGAATGTTATCCATAATGTCCCTACCAGGCAAAAATGCATTTTGGTTTGCAGATATTACAGGAGCAAGGGCAATTTTCATTCTAGCAGCTAAAACTTTAGCTATGCATTTATAGATGACATTACAACATGCTATTGGTCTGAATTGAGAGACAGAATTTGGTTGTTGTACTTTAGGAATTAAAGCAATTTTAGTTGCATTAATGCTAGAAAGCATTTGATTAAAGAAAATTTTAACTGCCTTAACGACATCTTCCCCTATAATGTGCCAACTAATTTTAAAAAAGTGGGCATTAAAGCCATCAGGACCGGGGGAGCTAGCTGAGTTCATGCTAAAAATTGATTGTTTAATTTCTTCATCAGTAGCCTCTTTTACTAATTCCAGGCTATCAATATCAGCAATACCAGGCAGATTATACTTAGAAAATTGAAGCATCTGAGGATCATCGGAATTATGATTAGCCAGTAAGTTTTTGTAATACTGCAGAAAAGCATTTTGAATAGTTTCAGAGGAAGAGCATAAGATATCATCCTTATCATCAATGATAGAAATGTTTGTAGAAGCATTTTAATTTTCAAGGAGTTATAAAAGCACGCCGAATTCCTATCACCATTCATCTGCCATTGTATTTTAGATTTCTGTCTTTGCATCTTGTTTTCTTCAACCAATGCTTTAGCAAGCCCTTCACTTAATCTATGTTTTTCAGATAATAAAGAGACAGCTACTGGATTGGAGTGCATAGAAGTTTGAATAGACTGCAACTGATCTTTGTAGGCATCAAACATCTTTGAACCCTTGCCATAAGTGTTAAAAGCCCAGCATTTAAACCTACCTTTGAGAATCCTTAATTTGCACTGCAAAATAAATTTCCAACTATCAGCAACCAGATTAAAAAATTCAGGGTGTTCAAACCAGTTATTAAAAAATGAAAAGGAGGAATGTCTGCTCATAGCTTCATGGCCCCAGTCAAGAATAATGGGAGAGTGATCATAAAGAGTGGGAGAGAGGACATGGTATAGAAGGTTTGGCCATTGGGATAAAGTATTTATATTTGAGAAAGCTTTATCAAGTCTACAGTAGGTTCTAACCCCTGTTCTACTGTTGTTGTTCCAAGTGAAAAAGCAACCATCAAAGCGAATGGGAGAAAGATTAGAGGAAAAGATTGAGTTATTCAAAGGTCTGATTTGTTGTAATGATAAGGGAACTCCACCACATTTATCATGTGAAGATTGCATGTAGTTCCAATCCCCTACACAAATCCAAGGAGTATTTAAAGGGTGAAGTGTGGGAAGTTGATCAAGCAAATGTTGTCTATGGGCTTTATTATTGTTGAAATTTGGCGACACAATATATAGGAGAGTTGAAGAGGATGGAAGTAGCTTGGCGTAGGAGGAAGTGGTTGGAGAATCGGAGCTCGGGGGGAGAAGTTGCGGAGGTTTGTTGGTGCACTGCTGTTCAGAAGCAGTGACCAGTCGACTGGTTGGAAGTCACCAGTCGACTGGTTGGAAACAGAAACTGCCTTTCTGTGACCAGTCGACTGGATGACATCCACCAGTCGACTACTGGGACTGATCCAGAATTCAGTATCTGGACCAGTCGACTGGTAGGAGCCAACCAGTCGACTGAATAGCGTTTCCAGAGGCTTCGGGCCAGGGCTTTGGTGCAGCTGTTTGGGTCATTAGCTAAGGGCATTTTGGGGATTTGCCTTGGTCTCCTACCATAGTATATGAGCTATTTTCTGGTGTAAAAGAAACAGAACCTAATCTAATTCAAAATCAAGGGTTTTCATCCTCCAAATCTAGGGTTTAGGCAAATCCTATTTCTTCAATTCTTATCTCCACAAAATTATATTCTTGCTAGAATATTGTGATCATTGTTAACAATCTCTTGTATTCTTCTATTGGTGATATAATAAAAGCTCTCTCAAGTGTATGTACACTAACACAACGTTAGTGGAACCACTATAAAATCGTGTGTGATTTACTTATTGTTATTGCATTCATATATTGCTTGTATTGGTGTTGTGATCTTGTGTTGGGCTATTTGGTATTGGTTGGAGTTTGGTTGAGTTAGATAATCGGTTGTTTTGCACTAGCTATCACGATTTGGCTTTTCCGCGTTGCGCGTTGCGATTGTATTCGAGTGGTCTTGGGTGTAGTCATGACAACAATTATTACCAGCACAGATAGAAGTTAAAAAGAAACACTGGTTAGAAGGAAGATGTTTTATTTTAGAATGGATGAATTTCCTATGAACTAGAATGGGTTCAACTGAGAAGATTAAGGGGTTCCAAAGTAAAATCAACCTACCAAAAGGAGCTTGAGCTAAATTATGGAGAATATCCCAAGAATTGTTAGTCAAGGTAGCTGCTGCATGAGATGTGACATGATTGAGTTTTGTTTCAGCTAAAATTAGCATTTGAAGATTATTTGATAGAAGTAAATTCTTTGCTTAAAGTTGTTTTGCTAAGGAATTGTCACCTCTAATGTTCCAAAAACCGATTTTGTCAATTTTGTGTATCATTGAGATAATGATGAGGTTGACCTTATTTTGACACCAGGTGATTGAGTATCAAGTGCTGGAGAGACAAAATTGATTTGTTTAAAGGAAAACTCAGTTCCATTATCAAGATCATCAGGAGATGAAAGAAGTGCATTTTTCTTAGGTCTGCCTCTTTTTTCAAAGAGGATGAGTCAGTGGAAGTAGTTGAAGGTTTGGCAGTTAAAGGGAATTTTTTTTTGAGGAAGGGTCACAGATGAATAAGAGGAAGGAGGATTTAGATTTGGAAGTTGAACAGATGAAGGGGAGGAATTATGGTTATTGGTGAAATTATGAAGCATTGTAGAGCTAGAACGGACATTTGAAATATTTGAATTGGAAGAAGAAAGAATGGGAAGAGTGTACATGTCAGTGTGCATATCCGTGCACTTGGTAGGAATTGAATGGTTTAATTCCTGATCAAGTGGCAGGATTTGAGTTTCATGAGTACATTCACTGTCATCATTGTCTAAGGAGATATTTTCATCCAGATTTAGTGGAGGGGCAAAAGAATTTGATGAATATAAAGCATCAGTGACAGGCAATTTGTTTGTATCAGCTGAATCATCAGTTATTGTAGTATGCCTTCCTCTTCATTTTCCTTATTAACTAAACCAGATGCATGCATGGGCAAAGTATCATTCTTTTCCTTTGTGTTAGGTAAAAAAACAGTAGGTTGACATAATGCATAATTTTGAGCACGCTTGGGGTTTTTTCCATCATAATTGATATCCTGCTCTGGTAAATCATCAATATTTTTCATGTTCTTTAAGATCCAAGCTCATTTCCGTGTATTTTTCTATATCAGTCTCCTTTTGAATTGCTCAAGCCATCATCATTGATTTTTCCCTTATCATTCAAACTTTCAACGTCATCAATTTTCTTGTTATTTATTGCTGATTTAGACTTCATCCAAATTTTTTGAACTATTTTCCTTTTTCTTTTAACTAATATATATTTGCCTTTAGCATTCTCAACATTATTAATTTTTTTATCATCACTCTTTAGCTTCTTTTCCTCCTTACCATTTTCATCATTCAGTTTATTCACCCCCACTCCCTCTGCTGTAGATTTTAGGCTATTTACCTCACAGTTCTTTGTAGAGTGGCCAAAATCTTTATAGTGAGTGAAAATTAGAGGAGTCCAAGAGTATTCCACTATTACATTAGGGCAATTATCATCACCAACAGCTATAAAACTTGGAAGATCTTTGTCAGGCTTCACTTCAATCAAACATTAAGCATACTCAAATGTAACGATTGGTATTTTTCGACGTTCGAAAATCGACATTAATACATTCACTGTATCAACTGCCGAGCAATCGAATGCCGGAAAACCGAATTGTTATGGAGAAAAAGAAGAGGTAGAAGAAAACAGAAGAAAAAGAAAGAAAAAGAACACAGAAACAATATCAGAATCTCACATTCGCAGCTGAACAACATATAATAGATAAATGAATAATCTTTAAAACAAAGAACTATATCATTTTATACATTACATCATCATCAGAGTTTACAATAACAGTATACAACACACTGGATAGTTATATAAACTTGTCCTCATACAGAATACACAGCGGAATAAATAATATCATATACAAGTGGTACGTCTCGCCATCCAGCTCGCCAATGAGCTCCACAGCATCTCCTGAATCTAGGATGACCTAATAACCTAACTCTAGACTGCCCGTGTGGAAATTGGTGGGCACCTAGAGTTTAGGAAGGAAACAATAAACTCCAGGTCAGTCATGGTGACTGGTGTGAGAACTTAAAACAGTTTATCTTTAAAACACAACAACAACAAAGCAAGTAGAAATTATTCGCAATGCTTTTGGAAAATGAAACTACCATAAGACCTCCCACCACACACACAATGCAAACGCAGAATTGGAGGAGATTTTTTCTTATGATAGTCAAACATGCTTACTACGCAAAATCATTGGATTATTATTATTAGTGCATAGTGTAGAAAACATTTCGAAAGTATAATATTAATCTTAGCCAACATACGACCAGTATCGTATGCCTACTACAGCTACCATCTAAACAGTGGTGACCACCATAAGTAAATGGCAGGTTCTACAACTAAAACCGTACAAAGTTTGTATTGGAAAATGGATTTGCCAACAAATGGTCAGGCTAAGGAACTTCCTATGCCACGAAAGAAACACCTCTGGCTGGACGCTCCGAGAGACAAACTCCTCTCTGCCAACAAGGCCGGGTTACCCCTGTAACTAGGTAACTCACGAATATGCCATCCCCCGGTCCTTTGGGACCTTTATCCGAGCGCTCGGTAACATCATCACACATAATAAATAAAGTGTGTCCACATGAGTAAGTATTTGGGCTCCATACCATGATACCACCCCTTTTCAGAAGGAAATGACATACCCTAAAGGGCGCGACCCTCATAACCTTGCCGCAAAATTCCTGTTTCGACCATTTCCGGGTTGTGAGGCCCTGACGAAGTCTCATCCACAAAGCTACGCTTTGTTACAAAGCCATGTTTTGGGTCAACAGATGATCAAAGTAATGATCACAAAGATAAATGATCAAACAAATGACCATATCACAAATGATCAAACAATGATCATTTCAAAGCAACACTCAGCATGTCACATTACCAAATTGGGAATATATCGCTGATAAATTTCAACTACATAACCTCTGAGCTCGTACTTCTCAGAGAAGGGTGTTAAGCTAAGAGAATAAATTCTCTGCCACCAACAGAAATGTATTTGAAAGAAATCAGCTTTACATCTCAAAATGCAATGTCAAACATGTAACCATACAAGTCTGTTCCGGGTTCGAACAAAACCGAAGGCACTTCAACAGAAGCCCTTGCAATCCGGATATTCACAATCCCGATAAAACTTCCCATCACAAAGGAAATCTCTATACCGTAGCTAACGGTGCAGAGACAATCGATAGGTCATCCTATCGTTTTCACAAATACCCGGTCTTCACCACCGGTCTTCAATACAATCCATATCGTCGTATCACTAATTCGGAATGGGTTATACGACACAAAGGTCCTTTCCCGGCTAACCCGAATAGTGAGCGCTTATTCAAAAATAAGTGTGGCATTCAAATTCAAGCAAATCACAACAAATACCCATTCAAGGTAATTATTGATAGTCGGTTATTTAACTATCAATAGGTCTGTATAGCATCATCAGATTCCAAATAATTTTCCAAATTATTTATCTTCCAAAAATATCTTTACAAGATATATAATTTTCCACACTTCAACTATTTGAAACAATTTCAAATCACTTTCAAATATTCATTTTCAATTTATCTTTAAGGATAAAATCTCAAACCTTTCATTTCATATTGGAAAATATTTCCATACTTATTTAATAATAAGTAATTCACAAATCATTTATTTTCAATACTTGGAAAATATTCGATATACTTAAATCATAATTAAGTATATAATTCTTTCTTTAAGGAAATCATTCTCTTTCACAAATTTTATTTGAGTCAAAACGAATGTTACGTAAAACATCGTTACAACAACTCAAAATCACTAGTATAGGGATTAGAAATTTAGATAGATATATAAATCCCAATACTATATAAAACATTTCCTTTCGGAAACTATTTACTATAACAACTGTGTTATAGTCCACCATTTCCTTATTCCTCGAAACGTCTATTTCAACAATAAATGTTGAAATCTATGTTTTCGATACTTAACACGTTTTAAAACATTTTTTTTAAAACAATTACTTCATTTTGTAATATCACTTCTCCAAAACATATCCATTTTATTTAATAATATATTCACTGTCCAAAATCGTGAATATACTTCGTTATCCAATTTCAACATTTCTACACATTTTATTTAAAGGATTATCCACTGTCCAAAATCGTGAATATACTTCCTTTAATAAGCTATATAAACTTAACTTATCAAAATAAGTCGTTTCTCGGATTTACAAATCCATTTATAAAACTTCGATTTATAAATCTCCTTTATTATCCAATTCAAATTATATAACTCAATTATATACCGGAAGTCCCTATTGTAAGTTAAGAACTTATAATCCATTTATTTACAAAAATCGTTCTTTTAAAACTTCACAAATTATAAGTCTATAAATTTCGTTCATTTATGAAATCCATTTTTTCCATTTTAACACTTATAAAAACTTGTTTATAATTTCAATATTTTAAATTTATAAATATCAATTTTATAAATCTTTTATATAAACCGTTTATAATTATTCCAAAAATCTCAATTTAAATAAACAAATTCTATAAACCGTATACTTTCAAAAAATCACTTTAAAAATCCTTTAAAATCAAAAATCGTTATCTTAAACTTCAAAAATGGATCTGATGATGCAACGGCACCAAATAGTAAATCACAGCATCCAAACATCATATATCATCATATGATACCAGAATATACAACAATATCTGTAAATAAATCACCACGGTGAGGAATCTAGTCGGATCCCTCCAACCTGTTTCCCTGCATCCACAGATGTTAGCACAATACCAATTTCACTTCACAGTGAAATTATCGCGGTATATGGTATTTATAAATATTATCCGCTATTATGCGGCGCAATAGGATCTCATCTGCTATACAATGCGGGAAATCAACTCCAATATATACATATTCCAATATATATATATATATATTGATATATACAATTTATCACAATAAATAGCAATCATCATTCAATCCACACAATCAAGCAATTTTAAATCTAACTATTTAAAATTTAAATCGAAACAAAACATTCGATTGAGTGAGGAGTTCTCACCTTTGCTTTCAGTTTAGTTTCTGCGTTTATTTCGAATAAAATTAAACGGACGTTTAATTTTACCCAAAAATTTCACTGACTCCAATCAACTCCAATCCAGCTCCATTGCGTAGTGCTCATCAATACGATTCCAACGCAATTAGTTTCGTGCGAAACGGACCTCGTATGAAAAAGTTACATCATTTTAAAGTTTGCACGAATTTAAATATACAATTTCAGCTTTTATTTTTATTTTTCTAACCCTAGATCTCATCCTGGCCGTTCGTTTCTGCATCTTCATATCTGGGCCATCCTCTTCATCTTCCTCTTCAACGTGATAAACACGTACAACACAAACCCATAGCCGCCACCACTCAATCAATTATCACGACCAAACCGAGCAGCTTGAAGAAGATCAGAGACCTCCACCTTGTAGCCCACGTCGAACTCCACCTTCACCAGAGAACCGGCCCCACTCGGCCTCCCCTATGGCCTCGAAAACTATGCAAAAACTAGCACAAACGCGGGTCATTTTCTTCCACTTCGTTGCCCCAAAACCCATCATCTCCGTATGGATTTAAAGCTCTCATCGAGCTCTTCGACTTTCGTGTTGGAAGTTTTCTCTAATTATTCAAGGATTGGAAGAGATTAAGAGGAGAAGACGAATAAACTCTGGCCATTAAATATATAAGTGGCGGCTGAAGCTATTTTCCCTAGCTAGGGTTTGGGCAAACGTATATATATATATACGTATTAAATTAATATTAAATTCATTTTAAAAACGACTTTTTCAAACGATCTCCAAATCACACGTGCCGCCTGGCGTTCGTAAGGTTTACCCCACGTTCCAAACACAATAGAACATGTTTCGGGAGCTAATTCGATCATCTGTGCGAGTTACGGAATTAAACGATCGATTTTTAATTAAACCGATTTAAACCGATTTCGATGCGTTTTGGCTTGCCCCGAACAAACCGTACATCCGATTGATACGAAATTTGAAATCTTATAGTAATTCAACATTACGGATCCGATGAAACTGGTTTCGTCAAAATCCGAGACTATTTGAAAAATGACTATTTTAACTCGCTAAATTAATATTAAAAGAATTTCGATGCGTTTCGAGCTGCCACGTTCAAACGACAACTCTGTTTGCTACGAAAATTGAAATCCGATAATAACAAACTATTACGGATCCAATGGAACTAGTTTCGTCCAATTCTGAGACTGTCCCAAAAATGGCTAATTTCACTAGTCGGTTAAATATTAAAATATTCAATTTTCGCAGATTAACTTTAAATTCAATTTTAAAAGTTCTATAACATCTCTATAACTTCAATATGATTTAATATAACTTTATAAATCATTTTCAATCACATTAAACCCAATTTTCAATTATTTCTGGAATTTCAACTATTAATTTATCGATTTAATTACCCAATTAAATCCAGATATTCGAAAAATAAATTATTCGAATTATTAATTTCACTTATTAATATTTAAAATCAATTAAATATTCGAATTTCAAATGTCAGAAATTCTGGGTCGTTACATCAAAGCGCTTCATTTTTTCAGTATTTTCATCAAGACAAACCGATCTCCCCAAATGACATGCCAACCCGTTGATGCCAAGGAGAGTCTAGGACATTAAAGGAATCCTATATAGATGCACCCAGACTGGCAGACTCTTGACTGAAGACTGAGCAGGTCCAAAGCTAGGGTTCCAGCAAGATATTATGAACATGTGGCCTCTAATGAACATCGAATCTCTTTGCTGAATAACTAGCTTATCTTCTAGGCAAGAGAATTTGAAATAAAAATTTTGTTTGTCAGAGAGCATTTCATAAGTACCTTTAAGTTTCCACACTTTATGAATATGTGATTTTATTGCCATATAGTTAACAATGCCATCAAGGAAAACCCTACTAGATAGTCATACCAGGCTTTACCACCTTCGCTAACTACTTCAGAGGGAGGATCTATTGGGTTGCCGACATAGTTTATGTCAAAGTTGAAAGAGTCTATGCGGTAGGATCGTATAATATGGAATATTGAAATGGTCTAGGTAGATAGTAATAAGCAGTAAGTAAAGTAGACATCAAGACTTTATACTGGTTCGGACCTCTTGTCCTACGTCCAGTCCCTAAGCTCCTCTTAGAAATTCAACTAGCCAACAACCCTCACTTAACCCGGAGGAATAGGTTTACAACTTACCCGAACAACCGAACGGGATTTCTTGCCTCAACTACTGAAGAGGACTTCAACTAGATACTAAAAGTATTTCTGACTTGTTGTGTTCTTGATAACACTAATGAGTCAAATTGAGTACAACTTTCCTATAATCTTATCCTCGAGAGTATACAAAGTGTTTGTGAAGATTTAGGAAATGTGAATTGCTATGAATCAAAAGGTGTTATAGTTAAAACAGAGATTCAAGCAATTGAAGTGGTTTGTGATTGCTTAAGAAATCTGAAAGTATGTTCAAGAAAATAGAAAGATTAAAGCAATTAGAATTGGTGATTTGCAAATGTTAAAACCATGTATTTATATGTGGAGAAGTGATGCATTTGTTTGCTAGAGGTGCAGGCAAGAGATGCTTCCATTTCCATTGGAGAATGGTTGCAACTCTTGGGAGGAAGAAGGTGTCCTTTCAGAAAAAATTTGCAGTTACAAATTCAGTCGACTGAGCAGGAAATTCATTCGACTGAAAATATAAAGAAAAATTTTCGGGAATGCTTTCAGTCGACTGCGCAGGAAATTCAGTCGACTGAAACTGTGCATATTTGTAAATGTGTGCCAGTTTCAGTCGACTGTCCATACCTGTTCAGTCGACTGAACTATAAAGGTATGCACAGTGAATGTGTGAAGTGTTCGTGCAAATCTCTTGAGGATAGATTTTAACAAATAATCTAGACTTTAGACCTATAAAAATCATACTCATGTTTATACTTTGGTCTTCATCGATCTTCCTCTGATTTTGCATATATCTCTTCCTTTTTGTTGAAGCACATTGTCATTGATCAAAATCTTCGTGTATCAACATTCTCCCCCTTTTTGATTGATGACAACACTAATGTGTTATAGAGATGTATTTACTAATTTTCTCCCCCTGAATGTATGCACTTATCTTTCCTACAAAACAAAGTTAGCTACATAGATTTCTCCCCCTTTGTCATCGACAAAAAGGAAGTAATAATCATAGATGTATAGTATAAAAACAATCACTGAACAATAGAATTCTAAGATTATCAGAGAATAGCATAGTCAATAAAAAAGTTGCATAAGTAGCATAGATGCACGATTTAAACAAGTTAAAACATATAACAACAAACCATAAAAAAAAATTCTGATCTTTATCCCAATCGTAAGAGCCTTCACGATCTCCTTCAGGTTCTCGAATAACAGGTCCACCTGTGGGTGGTCTATAAGCTCTTCCTCCTTGGCCACCACTTGTTCCGCTTGTACTGCTGTTTGTATGCTTTTCGAATGATGTCCAAGTGAAATGCGGTCGAGGGAGAACCAAACTTTCTTTCCACATACCATACTCCAAACACTATCATTTGGATTTCTTGGAGTTTGGTGTCCAAGATTAAGGTTAGCATAAAATAATTTTACCATGATATAATTTATTGCATGGTCGTTTCTTTTTAAATCCAAGAGAGAAGTTAGACCTGCTTGATCCGTTAATGCTTGGATGTTGTATGTCTGAAGGCTTTGAAAATCAACAAAAGAATGTTCGAAGATACGAGAATTCTTCATCTTATTCCACCTAGTGACAGCTACTCCATCGTAAAGCCATTGTGCTATTTGAGCATTAATTGGCTCGGAGGATGAAGAAGAAGAAGCTCTAGATCTCTGTAACGACCCGATATTTTGGACCATTCGCATCCATTATAAGTGTATAGGTAGACACTCATGCCGGAATTGAATTGCTCAAAATACCGCGTTGTTAATTTAAATTTGGCAAAACTGAACATATACAGTAAATAAATAATCACAGATCACAGACACAGAGTAATAAATGCAGCGGAAATAAAAGAGATAGTAGTTCATGAAGCTACTATATGAATATATAAGATACATCAGAGTTTACAACAGAAGAGTAATACGATACATCAGATACAAATCAGAATACATCACTGGAATCATCGAATACTGAAAGCAGAACAGATGGCTGGATCTTCAAGCAAAGCTCCAACTCCAAAGGTGAGTCTCGAATACTGGTACACTCAGTCTGACCCGAGCGTAAAGCAAAAACACAAAACACTCGAGTCAGGATTAACATTCTTATATTAATAAATCCAACTCAAGTGAAATAGCAATTGAAATACAAGTAACTCAAAGGATGTTTGGAATAACCATCCTTTAAGGATCCGTTAAACTATCTACTAGGTAGTAATGTACGCTAAGTAGATAATGTCTATCAGTAATATAAAGATATCAAAATAGCGTTAAGTCATGGCCCATTCCACCCTTAACACATTTTTATTCCCAAAAGCATATATAAGACCGTAGTTTCCCCAAAACCGGAAGTCACCAGAGGGCAATCCATATACTAAAGGTACAAAACAATTTCGTAGTGGTCGCGAATAAAGGGATACAAGTATGACAAGGCACATGAGGCAATACCCAAGGTAGTGATACTACCGTTCGCCTGATCCAGACTGGTGAGAACGCAACGCCGCAGCGCCCGCAACACCGTGAAACAACACTCCCAAAATCAAGGGTGCACCAATCGACAACAAGTAATAAGTAGTTCGAAGAAGTGTGTCCACTTGAGGTAGCTAATCCTCCATTGGCCCGGCACAGCTCCTGTTTTAGTCATTTCCAATTTGACACAAGTGTCAAGGCTATCCATCATCGTTCTCTTTCTTCAGTCATCACGTACATCATTCCAACCACTTCATTCTGGATCAACACTCCGCGAATGTTAGTTATTAAAGTGGTTTTCGGTATCGACAGAGAGTATGTCCATATCTGATCCCGGTCTCTTTAATAACTTCCGTAATTATTTCACCGATTGGTCGTTTAATATATTTCAAAACCAAATCAATTTCAATTCAATTAGAATTCGTAAATCAACATTTCATTTGTCTTTCGAAACCAATTTCCAAAATTTACGTTTCAAAACTTCCAAATTACCATTTCAAAATCTTATAATTCAATTTCAATTTCTATTTAAAACAATTCAAATATTGGTTCAAGTTCGTAAATAAGTTCATTCCGAAATCATTTAAATTAATTTAATTTAACATTCAAATCAATTTAACTTCATTCATCGATTTCATTCAATATTCATTAGGTAAATTTTCCATTCAAAACAATTTCTATTAAATTTCCAATTCATTAAACCCATCATTTAAATTCAACTTCATTATATCAAACTTACAAATTGAATTAAATTAAATTCATCAAATCAAATTCTTTTAAATTTCAAGTCTTACATTAATTTCAAAAATATCACATTTTATTTCCTGTTAAAGAAATTCAATTTCGCTTATTTACTTACTTAAATAATTTTCCAAAACTTAATTAATAACGGAAACTCAATTTCAATTATTACGAAGTAAAATTCACTTATTCAAAAATTCAATTTAATTTAATCATTAAATAATTCAATCTTAATTAATTATTAAATAATTCAAAACTTAATTATTAAATAATTTCAAAGTTTAATTATTAAATAATTTCAAAGTTTTATAATTTCAAACTTAATTCAATCATTTCTCAAATTAAACAACATTCTTTCAACAATTACATTGTTAATATTTTGTTTCAGATTTATTAAATACTAACATTTTCCTTTCATTAAAATTCAAATTTCAACTTCATTTCAAAACTATATTATTTATTCAAATAAAATCTTCATTTTATTTTAAATCAAATTATTGACCAATCGGATTTTTATTTAATTTTCTATCCTAGGTCAAAGTTCAATTTGGGTATTTATCATTTCAACCCGATTCCAATTCAATTCAAAATCAAAGCATAACAAAGGGAACTTGCAGTGTGATAACTGGAATGGTGTCAAAGTAAATAAACAAGCAATAACAACAATCAATAACAATCCAATAATCAATTCAAATAATCCCGAAATAACCGTATTAATTCGCATTGTTATTTGTACAAATTAATATAATTATTTTTAGAATCTACACTATCATTTCATGTAGATTAAAGATTATTCCATTACGGTTTTTCACTTGTCATCTATTTACAATTTCATACATCATCAATTTAATAACATACATTCAGTGGTTCAATATGAAATTTAACAAATCCTACGTGTCAATAAATTCAACAGTTAAAGGGTCATATTATACAAATGTCAGTTAATCAAATTTAACATTTAATTATCCTATATCAAGTTCAATTGCATACTAGTTATCAACTTAACATTAACAATTTAACGTCCAATATAAACATCAACAATCAATCAATTATCAGCCAAATTGTATTATCATCGCATAAATAATTTACAGATAATGGTGTCAGATGTCACAGGTGAACTGATACAGGTAATAGCATATATAACAGTGTAATTGACTAACAGCAGCATATTTCAATTGTCGTTTCAATTGAAATCAAATCTAATAAATAAAAGACGTTAATCGTGAGTGAGTGCTCACCTTTCGAGGCTAGAGGTATGAACAGGAGATGACACGGATACGCATACAGGAACGGACACTGAAATTGAGTTACGAATCCAAGCACGAATTTGATGATCAAAGCTGATAGATAAGAAATAGACGAAATCAAATTAGAACTGGATCGATGAAAGAAAATCAATATCAGTGAACTTACATGTAAAATGTATAACTATATAAAATAAAATCATATTCTAATTTCAAACGTATACTAAACTAAATATATATATATTTTGAATCATTGTTTTAAAATAATATTTCATACATTAAAGTCCAATCTATGTATATATATAATAAAATTTGAATCAATATGTAAAACTTAAGTAACTAACAGATTATATGATTTTATAACTAATATATCGACTAATGTATATATAAACCACCCATACAAACATATTATATATACGATATTACTCAGGTTTCTACCTACTATACTCAGCAACAAAAGCAAATATTAACTAGTAAATTATAACAATTAGTATAATAAAATCTCTAAACAAACAACTAGTATACAAACAACTTTTAAAATTTATAAACCTTAAAACTGTACCACAAGGAACACATATATACACTTATCTTCCATCTCCAAACTCTGTCAACCTACATAGTAACTAAGTGATCAAAACAAAACATTATACGTTATTATTATTAAAACTGTTACAAGACAACATGGTTTAAGTACGCACTTGTATATACAATATATTTATATACTTTGTATAAAATAACCTTTTTTTTTCAGAACTCATATAGCTTCACAGATAAACAGCTTTATAAAATAATATATATGTGTAAACACTTATTACAATAACTTGAAGTATAAAACATACCCAAAAGAAACAATATAAGCTTGGCTCGGAATGGAGACGAGAGGAAGGGGAACGGCTGGGTTCACTGGCAGAATCGATGAGAAGGTGAGGCGCGGCAAGGAGGGAGGACTTGCAGGCGGCGGAGGAGATTAAACTCGGGTGGGACGGCGGGTTGCTGCGGTGATAGGCGGAGATGGTCAGGTGCTTGCGTGAGTAGGCCGAGGAAGGGAAGGAAGGTGGCGCGGGTATGCACGTGGAGGAGGAACGTGGCGGAGCAGCGGTTAAGGGGAGGGCCGGCTGTGCTCAGAGGCGGAAGATGAACGTGGCAGGCTCCTGCTCGCGTGGTGGTTGATGAGGCAGGGGAGAACAATGCGTGGGCGAGCTGTTGTTGAGGTTGGATTTGGTGAGAGGAGAGAGAGAGGCCGGGGTGGCAAGCCAGGGAGGACGAGCAGAGGGCAGGACTGCATCGGTTCAAGGCTGGGTTGGGCTGTCTCGGCGGAGGACAGTGGAGGCCAAAGGTTGCTGGGTCGATTGAGGCAGTTGGCAGGCTGCTATGGCTAGGGGATCGGATGGTCAGTGAACGGAAATGGTAAGGGGGTGGGAACATCAAAGCTTGGCTGGTGATAGTCTTCGGTTGCTAGGTGCAGTGTGGATTTTCTGGTAGAGAGGTGAGCGATATGGGGATGGTGTTGCTCGGCTATGGGAGATCTGGTGATGCGGGTCAGGGAGGAGCGGGCAATGGTGGCTGCGGATGGGTTTTCTGGCGTGGGTTGGAGGTGTATGTTGAGGGCCAGAAAATGGTGGAAGGGGTGGTTTGTTAGTTGTAAGGTGGGAGATTATGGACGTGAAGCTCGGGTATGATGATGTTTAGCAGAGAAAAGGGAAAAAAAAAATAGAGGAGTAGCCTTTCAAAACATGAAATATAAAATCTGCCAGAATAATGTATATATTTCTCAAAGAACGGAAAGGAATAGGAAGCGAGTGAAATGTGAGTGGACCAAAATTATAAAGTTAGCCGTGGGAATAGAAATAGTCAGAAAGATAAATTTTTGGGAATTGTAAAAAGGCTATTAGTCTGCACAGGGAAAAATGAACGGTTGCATGAAATTCAAAAGTCCAATAGCGGAACCGACACGAAGATCGGTTTCGTAGATTCTATCGCGTATCGAACTTCAAAACATCGAATTGAATATTTCGTAAAGATCAGCGCGACGATATGATCAAAACGGTATATAAATATCAGTGGTATGACTGAATTATAAAAATTCGAATTTTCTAATAGCGGAAAATGCAAAAAAACGCTGAAAAATAAGATCGACGGAGCCAAAGATGTCCGAATTTGGAAAAACGACAAACTGACATCTTGCTCAAAAGATGGTTTAGAATTTTTCTATGTAAAAATATTTAGGTTTCGGGAACATTTTATTTTCGTCGCTTTTTAACTAATTGAATTGAAGTGAATTTACGTGCGAAATAAATTTTCATATTTTCGGACGAAAATTTACCAGTTGGTATGTTTAACTAGACGTATTCCAAATATTAAATTTTTATTTCAAAATATCATCGTTTAAAATTTCACAAAATTTCAACTAATTACGTTATTAAAATAGTTGAAATTTTACGGGTCGTTACAATCTCTTTGGGGCCATTTGTATATAATTTGAGTGAGATTGGAGCAATTCGAGAGCTAGGGTTTTGAAACTAATTGGGGAAGAAGATGTTGTTGTAGGTAAAAAGTGAATGGGTAGGTAAAAATCTGGTGGTTAAAAAAGAAAAAACTGTCTGGGAATTGGCGTGCAGTCGACTGAAAACTCTGTTCAGTCGACTGAATTGAAGGCCGAAAATTTTCTGTGTTGAATTCAGTCGACTGAACATGATTTTTAGCCGACTGAACTGTTGTCTGAAAGTTTCTGTTGAAAGTTTAGTCGACTGGGCAGAGGGTGTCAGTCGACTGAGCTATGGAAATTTTGTTTTAAGCTTAAATTTCAGTGTTATTTCTGAATTTCGAAAAGCAAAAGTTTTATTGAAAGAAGCAATCACAATTGTATAGATATATAACAACATGAATTGTCTTCAAAAGTAATTATTTCTTTGGAGATGAACTATTTTGCGTCTTTTTCCCTTCATTCTCCATATAGCTTATTTCCCATGAATTTGGAGTATACTGAGGAGTCTTTGGGGACATCCAAGGATTCAAGGGATCAACTGGTGTACGGTAAGATGAAGATGGATCAAACACACTACTTGGTCGAGGTAGGGGCTCGCTCACCTCATTTTTCTTTGAGCTACAAAAATGTAAACCAATTTTCTCAAGAAAGCTTAGTCGTCTTGCCGTTACTTTCTGTTCAAAATATAATTCTCGTTGGAGATTAATTTGTTATTGTTGAAAGTGATGAATCTCGTCAATCTTTCTTTTTGTATCAGGGGAGGTAAAAAGTCCACGTTTTGCCTTCTTTGATTCCGGTGTGTAGCCAGTGCGATAGTTTTCCCATTTATACACCGGTTCATGCTTTGGTGTTGGCGTTGGAAGTTTTGGTGATGTAAGAGTGTTTTCGACTGAGGAGGTGATGTTGATATGAGAGTTTGAGCTGTCGTAAGACATTTTTATATAGAATTTTCAAATTTTGTAATTCTTTTGAAAATAATTATATGTATAAAAGTATATTTATAGTATTAAAAATGCTAAAAAAATGTGGTGGAAATTTAATAAGGTTTTAGAACTGATCATTGTTTTATTGGATTAAAAGCATTGGTTAGAAATGGATGGATTAGAGACATCCTTTAATCTATTATGTATTAGGTAGCTGAATAGAAATATATATATATTGAATAATTTATTCAGTTCGACTGGGCAGAGTTGTTTAGTCGACTGAGTTTATATTTTTATAATATTTGCTATAAAATATCTTTAAAAGAAATTATTCCTAATTCTCGTCGCAATTTTATAAATGAGTTTTCTAATAAAGGTTTAGTAAATATATCGGCAATCTGATTTTCGGTAGAAATATGTTCTAAATTTATGATTCCTTTTTCGATATTGTCACGTAGAAAGTGGTGACGAATATCTATATGTTTTGTACGAGAGTGATTAACCGGATTTTTAGATAAATTTATTGTACTTGTATTATCACAATATATTGTAGAGTTTGTTAAATTTATATTAAAATCCTTAAGTGTTTGTTGCATGTAGATAACTTGAGTGCAAGCTAAAGCGGCTGATATATACTCTGCTTCACAGGTTGAAAGCGAGACACAATTTTGTTTCTTACTAAACCAAGATACAAGTGATTTTCCAATGAAATGGCACGTACCACTTGTACTTTTTTTATCTGTTCGAGATCCACCAAAATCAGCATCACTGAATGATACTAACTCAAATGGACATTCTTTTGGATAGAAAAGACCAAAATCTTTTGTATTGTTAAGATATCGTATAATTCGTTTTACCGCTCTTAAATGTGATTCTTTAGGATTAGATTGAAATCGTGCACATAAACATACACTCATCATTATGTCTGGTCTACTAGCGGTTAAGTAGATTAAGGAACCTATCGTTTATTAAAAACTCGATATGCCTTACTTCGTTCTGAGTATCCTACAAAAATTCCTTCATCAGCTTTTGGATCGAATTTTCCTAGTTGGTCTTTTGTATTTAAAATAAAACATTTTGATCCAAATATTTTAAAATAAGAGATATTTGGCTTTCTATTGTTAAAAATTTCATATGAAGTATTTTTAGTTAATGGTCAAATAGAAATACGATTTAATACATAACATGCAGTAGCTACGGATTCTGCCCAAAAATGCTTTGGTAGAAGGCTTCCATTTAATAATGTTCTTGCACATTCTTGTAATGTTCTATTCTTTCTTTCCACTACTCCATTTTGTTGAGGAGTTCTAGGGAATGAAAAGTTAGGATTTAGTCCTTTCTTTTTACAGAAGGATTCAAAAGCTTCATTTTCGAATTCGCCACCATGATCACTTCGTATATTCTTAATTTTCAAATCTTTAGTGTTTTGAATTCTTTTGACAAATGTTTTAAAGTGCTCAAATGTATCACTTTTATTTTTCATAAAAATGGTCCATGTATATCTTGAAAAATCATCAACTATTACAAATACATACCGATTATGATTAATGGATTGAACTTGTGTTGGTCCGAAAAGATCCATATGAAGTAATTCTAGTGGTTGTAAAGTTGAAATATTTTTCTTAGATTTGAAAGATGATTTTGTTAATTTTCCTATTTGACAATCATCACAAAGATTTTTTATCTTAAAGTTTATCTTAGGTAAACCTCTTACTAATTCATTTTTAGAAAGTTTCTAATAGTTTTGAAATTAATATGACAAAATCTTTTATGCCACAACCAAGGATCATTATCTTTGGCTAGTAAACACATATTTGTATTATGATTAATTTTAATATTTAAAACATAAATATTCCTATCTCTATTTCCCTCAAAAACAAGATTTTGGTTTTGATCAAAAATACTACATTTATTTTCCGAAAAAGTTATTTTAAAACCTTTGTCACAAAGTTGACTTATGCTTAGTAGATTATGTTTTAGATTTTTAACTAATGAAACATTTGTAATAAAAGGTAAATTTGATGTACCGTAATTGCTCACATCTCCTTTGCCAATGATATAGCCTTTTGAATTGTCTCCGAAGGTAACTGAGCCACCATCAAAGTATGTGATGTTTGTAAGCATATCTTTGTCGCCGGTCATGTGTTTTGAGCAACCACTGTCTAGTATCCATTTCTTCTTTTTGAGTGGGACCTGAAAATATTATTGGTACCCACCTTTTAATAGGGTCCTAAAAGTTAGAATTTAGGAAACCAAACCCAATTTGGTTCAGTGTCCTTTTTATAAATATAATTTTTATTATTATGAACACTATCCATAAATGCTTTGATATATTTATTCCTAATCAAAATATTGTTAGTCTTTGGAACCCAAATTTTAACTATCTTAGTTTCTTCTTTGGTTCTAATAGGTTCTCTTAATAACATTTGTTGTTTTGAATCAATATTCCTCTTAACATTTGTATTTATCTTTTTAGGAATTTTTGGTTCCTTTTTATATCCTAATCCATGTTTATTCGAGGAGGATTGAAAATTTTCTAAAATCTTAGATAAATTTTTTCTTCCTTTGTTAAAGTTAGAGACATTTTTAGTGATGTTATCTAGTCTAACTTGAAGACTATTATTTTCTAGCTCAACTTGTTTAATCTGAGTTTTTAACTCATGATTTTCAGAAACAATTATATCATTTTTTGTCTTTTGATTTTCAATTTCTTGACTTAAAAGAGATAATTGAGTTTCCGAATTTGAAAGAGACTCTTGAACTTTTTCAAGTTCTTCTTCTATAATTTTCTTTTCATCTTTTAACATATCCCTTTCAAACTCAGCTTTGTTCTGATTTTCACGAGTTTCCTTAAGTTTCTTTTTAAGATTTTTATTGTACCCAATAGTTCAGTATTTACATCAATTAAATCGTCGAAAGTTAAATTACTAACCTCAGATTCTTGAGCCATAAAGCATACATTCGCTTGTTCATTATCGCTATTATTTTCACTTTCAAATGAAGATGAATCTGAGTCATCCCATGTTACAGAGAATGCCTTCTTTTTGAATTTTTCTTTCTTGTTTTTGTTCTGATTCTCCTTCTTTTGCTCTGGACAATCTTTTTGCATGTGACCTTTCTTGTGACAGTTGAAGCATTCTATATTCGAGGATGAAGGTTTGTTCAAGAAATTCTTTTTGAATCCGTTTTTATTTTCTTTTCTATATCTTAAGAATTTCTTGAAATGTTTGGCTATAAATGCTAAATCCTCATCTTCAGACTCTGATTCTTCCTTTTCCGCATGAAAAGCTACATTTTTTCTTTCTTGTGCTTGATCTTTCTTAGCTTGCATATTTACTTCATATGACATAAGATTTCCAATTAATTCTTCTGGTTTCATTGTAGATAGATCATTTGCTTCTTCGATTGATAAGACTTTTCTCTCCCATTCATCAGTGAGTGAATTTAGAACTTTAGATACAATATCAAAATCCGTGTATTTTTCTCCTAGTCCTATTAAGGCATGATGAATGTCTTGAAACCTCGAGTACATGTCATTGATGGATTAACTCTGTCGCATTCTAAAGTTTTGGAACTGGTTCTTTAGCATGGAGATCTTTGTTTGGTTAACCTTGTTTGTGCCTTCATGTATGGTTTTAAGTGTACTCCATATCTTATGTGCAGTAGTACAAATGCTAACACGATTGAATTCATTTTTGTCCAAAGCACAAAATAGCATATTCATAGCTTTGGCATTTGCACTAACTTCATTCTTCTGAGCTTGCGTCCATGTAGAATATTCCATTGTGGGTACAACGAGTTCTGCTTGTGTTACATTCCAGGCTTCAAAACTTGTTGCTTGCATATAAATCCTCATCCTTATAGCCCAATAATTATAGTTTAGTCCATTGAATAGAGGGGGTCTTTGAGTAGATTGTCCTTCCGCAAATGTAGAGTTATAGGTAGATGTTGTGCTTGTGTTGTTTTCCATATTATCAATATGTCAAATAACGGTGTTATGGTTATAGGACGGCCTTGCTTTGATACCAATTGAAAGAGTCTATGCGGTAGGATCGTATAATATGGAATATTGAAATGGTCTAGGTAGATAGTAATAAGCAGTAAGTAAAGTAGACACCAAGACTTTATACTGGCTCGGACCTCTTGTCCTACGTCCAGTCCATAAGCTCCTCTTAGAAATTTAACTAACCAACAACCCTCACTTAACCCGGAGGAATAGGTTTACAACTTACCCGAACAACCGAACGGGATTTCTTGCCTCAACTACCGAAGAGGACTTCAACTAGATACTAAAAGTATTTCTGACTTGTTGTGTTCTTGATAACACTAATGAGTCAAATTGAGTACAAATTTCCTATAATCTTATCCTCGAGAGTATACAAAGTGTTTGTGAAGATTTAGGAAATGTGAATTGCTATGAATCAAAAGGTGTTATAGATAAAACAGAGATTCAAGCAATTGAAGTGGTTTGCGATTGCTTAAGAAATCTGAAAGTATGTTCAAGAAAATAGAAAGATTAAAGCAATTAGAATTGGTGATTTGCAAATGTTAAAACCATGTATTTATATGTGGACAAGAGATGCATTTGTTTGCTAGAGGTGCAGGCAAGAGATGCTTCCATTTCCATTGAAGAATGGTTGCAACTCTTGGGAGGAAGAAGGTGTCCTTTCAGAAAAAATTTGCAGTTACAAATTCAATCGATTGAGCAGGAAATTCAGTCGACTGAAAATATAAAGAAAAATTTTCAGGAATGCTTTCAGTCGACTGTCCATACCTGTTCAGTCGACTGAACTATAAAGGTATGCACAGTGAATGTGTGAAGTGTTCGTGCAAATCTCTTGAGGATAGATTTTAACAAATAATCTAGACTTTAGACCTATAAAAATCATACTCATGTTTATACTTTGGTCTTCATCGATCTTCCTCTGATTTTGCATATATCTCTTCCTTTTTGTTGAAGCACATTGTCATTGATCAAAATCTTCGTGTATCAACAAAAGTGGACAGGGGAGTAATGGCCAGCATTCCTAGGTTTAGCATAAAAAAGGGAGGACCATTTCGGGGGAGGAATAGACAAAGAAGGAAGAGAGAAATGAAGGACAGAGGGGGAGGGAAGGGGAATGATGAATAGCAATGGAAGAAGAAGAAGGGAGTGGAGGAAAGGGGGCAGGTGGATTAGGTGGAGGAACAAGGGAAAGTGGTTGAAGAGATGGAGGGATGATGGGAAGAACGGAGGGAGCAGGGGGAAGGACAGAGGGTGGAATAGTAGCCGGAGATGGCAAAGGTACAGGGATGGGAAGGGTATGGGGAGTGAGCTGCCATGAATAAACATGGAATTTGAATATCTTTTTGAAGTGCCTTTGTTTTTGTTCAGACCTAGAACGAACTTATATGGATGGATGCTTGCATTGCATTTCTGCATGGAGGGCAGTGTTAGCTTTCCAAGATGCTCTACTAAGAGAGAAGGTAAATTGTTGCCTAGCCTCACATCCTAGTAATGGCTAAAACATGGTAGATGCGGCAGGGCTATGTTGGTCGCTCCCATTAGGGTATGATCATCCATATCTAGAGTCGATATCTATGTATGCTTCGAGGTCCATTATGGTTGTTGATCAACCATGGGGTGATCATATTCGGTACTATATAGTCAAGGATATGCATGTGTTGGCAGAGGTCAAATGGTTTTCGTCCTTAGGTACATTTTATCTAGAGGTGTACCATTTTCAGAAGGTAGTCCCTTACTTTGCCATTTGTTGGAATCCATTTTCTATATACGTGCCTTAGCGGTTTTGGATTGTATACATATTATTGGTGCGATGTACACACATCACAGCTACTTGATTATTGGTATTTTAAACCTTAGACATTATAATATCAATGGATTTTATAATAAAAATGGTCTGGTTATCATAGGGTAAAATACAGTTCGTGTTTATATGCGGCGTGGTCTTACGAGATACCTTTTATTTTGAAAAAGGTTTTGAAATGTAGAAATGCATATGTTTTGACTCGAGTTTACTCAACTGGTTTAGCAGACTGACCCTGACGTTATTTACTTATAATGCTCGAGTCAGCCTGAGCATATTTCCCAGATTTAGCTGGATCATTTGGAGCTTTCAGGAGACGAGTTGGATTTGTCAAGACTTATTCACATATCTTATATTCTTCTACAGTTTTTGTTGCTTTGATTTATGTCTATTTTTATCAGCAATTGTAAGGACAGACTATTATACTGGTCCAGGCTGATAATCGGATAGTGTACTTTGATGTTGTGTAAAATAAAGTGATTTCTTTTTGTAAAGGCTTGTGTATATTATATGTTTCTCATCACGGTGTGAGATTATGTCCTGCCTTTTCTTTCTTCACCCTGAATGACCTATCTTTCATATACTGAAATACCGGCACATGAATACCGAGGATGTATTAAATATCATCTTTAGGTGTAGGAAAGGCAAATCATTAAAATATTCTTTCTCATCGCAATGGAATACGTATTCACAAACATTTTATGAATTTCCTGTACATATGTATAAAATAGACTTGGTTTTTAAGTTTATAAAATTTATGACCATATCAAAATTTGGTCAATCAATATGGACAGGTCCCAAACTCGTTGGAGGTGGCCCACACAAGATCCCTTATAAATAAGTATTACATGCATTCTCTTAACTCACACAACTTGTTAACTCCTTGATCTAGGGTATATATGAGTTGTTTCAACAACTTTTATCTTGTATGATTTTGTACACTTTTTATAGATGAAATTGAGTTTAACCTTACGTACTTACTCTTAAGTACACCTCCATATAAAAAGAAATTAGCTCAACTTTAATCATAATTTGTCATGCTTTGTCCAATAAAATCTGATTACTCCTTTTCGATACAACATTATGTAACATTGGGAGGAGATACTTTTGAGATTGAATCTTATTCATTTTTAGGTACATTTGGAACTACTTTCCAATATACTCGCATATTCGATCAAATCGGTTTTTTATGCATGTTATGTCATTTACTTCTGTTTTATATTCTATGAACTTAACATAAACATATTATAAGCCTATCAAATCCAAATGTTCTGTCTGTGATAATTCAACGATTGTTAGCGCCAAAATTGGTCACTAACACCCAAACGCCGTTGAAAGCACCAATTCACAGTCATAAATAACAGATAGAGTGTATGTAGAGAGTTTAAATATGAAGGACAATCAAAATTAAAAAGAAAGCAGTAATAACAGAGGATTTATAGTGGTTTGGCTGACTCTGGCCTACGTCTACTCCAGAAATTTCCTTTTTATTGATATGAGAATTAATTATAGTTACAATCCGAAGTTTTTTGAAACAATCATGGCGGAGTAGCCTTAGTGGAGAAGATGAGGAGTAACAGAATGAAGATCCCTTTTTCTAAAGCCTCGCCTGCTGTATTTATAGACAAAACCCGAGTTACTGGGCTTCCTGAGTGGTCCGGGCCCATCAATACCATATCCAATCCAAAACCCATCACTACGACCGATCCCCTGCTGGAGTTTTGCTGACCCGAAGTAAACATAGCATTGGCCCGAATCATGATCGTCCATGACGCGAAGCATAGACCCTGTGGCCGAACCCCTTTTGGTTCCTATAGCCGACCCAAAGCTCACACGTAGCCGACCCAGGGAGCATGTACTTTCGACCAGAAGCAAAGGGAAAAAAATGCAGACTCACTATCGACTCCAACATGTCGATCCACTCCGGACTCCAACATGCCGACCCACTCCAGACTCCAACATGCCGATCCACTCTAGACTCCAACATGCCGATCCACTCTAGACTCCAACATGCCGACCCACTCCAGACTCCAACATGCAGACCCACTCCAGACTCCAACATGCCGATCCACTCCAGACTCCAACATGCCGACCCACTCCAGCTTCCAACATGCCGATCCCATCCACTCATTCAATGCCGACCCCTCCATTCGTGACGACCCGAAGACTTAACCACGCCAACCCGAAGACTGGAGGATGCCGACCCGAAGTAAGTTATGAAACCCAAAAAAATGTGCCAACCTAAGTGACTCGGAGCAGGCTTGCAAATGACTCGAAGCAGGCAGCTTGAAAACCTGAAGCAACACCAAGCATGACTCCCAAACTCCAGGCAACTCGTGACAACTCGACTTTCATTGAAACTCATATTTCAAGTATCCCACATCTTCTGTCCATCGATTATGCCGAATCCCGGCTTCATAATCATGTTTATCATTCGTGATTGATCGTCTCTCCATCCAGTCGACTCAAACCTATCGTATTCCAGCCTCGATAACAAACAATCGGTTTAGTTAAATCTGCCTGCCTACGGCCTTGCCAAAAGGCGGGTTAACATTTGCCCCCCAAAACATGCCTTGCTATTGGAAGGTGTGTTTTGAATATCCTTAAATCCGAAGTATATGTTCCATCCATTATAAAGCAATTCCACCCAAATCTGATAGTCAACTCCGCGACTATTCCGGATCGTTATCCAATTCTGAATTCATTCCAAATCCATTAACAGAATCCACAGCCTCTCCAGATCACTTTTATCAAAACCCGAGACTCTTCCGGGTCTCGTAATCCAGATTCAAGACCTCGCCGGGTCCAAATCCAAAACCGGGACCTCGCTTGGTCCAATAATCCATATTCATGACCTCACAGGGTCCATCTCTGAAACAGGACCACTCCGGGTCCTTAGCCAAATTAGTAGCTGTTCGAAGCCACTATCCAAATCCATTTCACACCTTGGAAGTCAGTAATCAAATCCTATGATCTCTCCGGATCGTTGATGGGCTCTCCGGACCCTTGTTATGCTCGATCCAAACTTAATGATTGAATAGGTAGATCCTATCGCGCTCTGGCGAAGCGACCTATCCCATGCACTCCGGTTCAGCGTCCCTGAACATTATGCGATGCCCTAATCCTCCTGGACCAATATCAGCCACTCCAGGCTCTTACTGGATCTCATCCTGTCACTCTCCGATGAAGGGGAAACAACATTGAGCGAGCCGATATTGTTGCTCTTCGGTGAAGCGGTGTCGCTCCCTGCACTCTGGTTTAGTATCCCTGAACATTAAGCGATACCATGGCCTAAGTCCTAGACCGATTATAGCCTCTTCGGACTCTTGCGGGATCCCATCTGTCACTCTCCGGTGAAGGGGAAACAACGACGAGCAGGCCAATCCTGTCGCTCCCTGCACTTCGGTTCAGTGTCCCTGAACATAAAGTGATTAATTTCCAACTGACTTCCAATGTCCGTCTCGTAACTCTCCGGTTAGTGATTTGTTTCATAAAGACCAAATTCATTTATTAAATTCAAGTTCCGAATGTCCAATAAGAAACAGAAAAAATTAAGTGCTGCCTCTCTGGGCAGAGCAGCCTATTACCATCTCAGAGCATGCTTGGGAATCGCTCTGGTTCACTTACATGTGTAAGTGGCATAGTTGCTGTTTATTTTTAAAAATAAAATCATAAAATATTATTCGATGACCAGAGTCCAAATCCTAAACTCGGCTGTTGCCATCACGATCAGCGGATGACGAGTCGTGACCCTAATCCAGGGTCTTTCCTGTTTGATCCAAGCGGTAGTTACTCGTGTTCTACCGCACTCGTCCGGTCCCTCACACACTGTGGCAACCCACTCCTTACATGCTCCTCCAACACATCCTTCAAGTGGCGGCATTCATCTATGGCGTGCTCTTCCAGCTCATAGAATAGGCAGTACTTCCCGCTCATGCGTTCCCGTTCTATGGGATCCCTCCTGGGTGGTTTCCGATAGGGGAGCTGCCCCCGTGTGTCCAAATAAATCTGTTCCAGATTATCTGTCAAGTCCGCGTACTTCGCGAATTTGGGTTCTCGACCTCTCCTCCGTTTGTCAAAACCACTAAATCCATCGTCCTGCTTGCGCTTTCCTTTATCCATTCCACATCCTTCTTCGGATGTTCCTTCGCCTTTCACAGCGTTTATTTCTTGCCTTTCGGCGCGTGAATCCTCTAACCGAATGAACCTTTCCGCTTCATAATAGAACTCTCCAAGATCCTGTGGTGGATCCCTTGCCAATGAATCCTTAAGCTTGGTGCTTCTACAACCCCTGCTACCGCCGCCATCAAAATCATTGATGGATCCAGGCGATCTACCGAAGCTACGGCTACATTGAACCGCATCAGAAAACCCCTAACAGACTCTCCAGCCCTCTGCTTCATTGATGCCAATGTCATCACATTCTTGGGTCGCGTCGCGTGAACCCTGAACTATCTCATGAAGCGTTCCACTAGCTTGCCCCATGTTCTGATTGATCCATTCTCTATCTGCCTGAACCAGAGTGCAGCCAAATCTGTCAAGTATAGAGGGAAACATCTTTCCATTACCTCTTCAAATGCCCCAGCACTTCCATATGTCTGATGTATCTAGTCACATGCATCGTTGGATCTGACTTCCCATCATAGACCTCCAGTGTTGGCAATTTGAACTCTGGAGGGTTCCTTGCATTCCTAATATTCAGAGTGAATGGATTCCGGCTGACTTCTTCCAAGCCTCTGCTCGGTAGCCCTTCTCTCATAATCCTTCTTATCAATCCAGCCATTTGCTCATCTCCATCCGGGGATAGTCCGCTGTTTTCATCTCCACCCTGCCCCCATGTCCTGGGGGATACTCTGTGTAGTACTCTTCATGTTGCTCATTTGCAGTTGTGCTGGTCCGAGCTCGCTGAGCTTCATTCACAGTCCTTCTAGTATTCAATCCCGGGGTTCTGCCCCCAGGCCTTTGCTTATTTCCTTCAATATCTCCATTTTGGTTCTGGTTTTGGCCTCCAGAGGCTTCTACAACTCTAGTTCCTTATTCTGCATTGCCAGTAGCTGTGGTTGGTCCATTCCCTTGACTTTGTGCTCCAACTTGTCCAATCCGCTGGAGTAGGTTCTGTATCATGTCATCTTGCCTTTTCAACATTGTTTCCATCTCGTCTCTAGTAATATAGATTGAGGCTTGGTTTGCTCCAGAGGAAGCCTCATGACTTCCTTCTTGTTGATTCTTTCCGCCCCTGTCTCCTTGTGGTTTGCTTTGCCATAATCTCCAGAATCCGAGTCCTTAAATCTTTAAATACAATATCCGAGCATTAAGATCAATGAGTGCTAGTGCTTTCAGTGAAAGCACCAAAATTTTAGCGCCAAAATTGGTCACTAACACCCAAACACCATTGAAAGCACCAATTCACAGTCACATATAACAGATAGAGTGTATGTAGAGAGTTTAAATATGAAGAACAATCAAAATTAAAAAGAAAGCAGTGAGAATTTTAGTGGTTTGGCTGACTCTGGCCTACGTCCACTCCAGGAATTTCCTTTTTATTGATATGAGAACTAATTAAGTTACAATCCGGAGTTTTTTAAAACAATCATGGCGGAGGAGCCTTAGTGGAGAAGATGAGGAGAAACGGAATGAAGATGCCTTTTTCTAAAACCCCGCCTGCTGTATTTATAGACAAAACCCAAGTTACTGGGCTTCCTGAGTGGTCCGGGCCCATCAATACCATAGCTGATCCAAAACCCATCACTATGACCGATCCCCTGCTTGAGTTTTTCCGACCCGAAGTAAACATAGCATTGCCCCGAAGCACGATCGTCCATGACGCGGAACATAGTCCCTGTGGCCGAACCCCTTTTGTTTACTATAGCCGACCCGAAGCCCACACGTAGCCGACCCGGGGAACATGTACTGCCGACCCGAAGCAAAGGGAAAAATCGCCGACCCACTCTAGACTCCAACATGCCGACCCACTCCAGACTCCAACATGCCGACCCACTCCAGCCTCCAACATGCCGACCCACTCCAGACTCCAAGATGCCGACCCACTCCAGCCTCCAACATGCCGATCCCATCCACTTATTCAATGCCGACCCCTCCATTCGTGCCGACCCGAAGACTGGAGGAAGCCGACCCGAAGTAAGTTGTGAAACCCAAAAAAAATATGTCAACCTGAGTGACTCGGAACATGCTTGCAAATGACTCGAAGCAGGCAGCTTGAAAACCTGAAGCAACACCAAGCATGACTCAAAGCAAACTCCAGGCAACTCATGACAACTCCACTTTTGTCGAAACTCGTATTTCAAGTATCCCACATCTTCTGTCCATCGATTATGCCGAATCCCGGCTTCATAATCCTGTTTATCATTCGTGATTGATCATCTCTCCATCCAGTCGACTCAAACCTATCGTATTCCAGCCTTGATAACCGAGCAATCGATTTAGTAAAATCCGCCTGCCTACGGCCTTGCCAAAAGACGGGTTGGTTAACAACGATGAATTTAATAAAGTATGTGGAACCGTTTTAGTATCATTAGACTTACGATTACATACATTTATATGTATCAATTTGAAGAGTTCATCAACTTTTATGTCGCTCCCATTGAATGGATTCTTTGCCCTTAATCATTTGAGATACAGTTCACCAATATCATATTATTCATAACCATATGATTAAAGAATTATTTCTTAAAACTACGGATTAGGCCATAACTCTAAAATAATTATAAAATTTTCAAATAATTTTGCATTTTCTAATGCATCAGCTTTTTTTATAAATACCATTATTACAGATTTATTTTAGAATGAATATTCATAATATTCATATTTAAATAAAATTACATCTATTTTCATTTAATACTAAAAATAATTATTATTTCATAAATTAGTGCATCTTTAATAGATGTTATATAGTATGCTCCCACTATTTTTGTTATAACTATAATAGCATATGAAATACAAGCTCCATTCAACCACTTACTATAGATTTTTATTTCATGCATTGTAACTAGTATATAGTTAAGATTCACATATCAAATATCTTGAACTCGAAGAAATAACTTTCATAGAAAATAATTTTCTATATGAAAATACATTTGGAATAGAAATTACATTTCTCATTCCACATTAATTGTCTTTTAGTAGGTTCTACATTCCTCTTTTCCAATGTCTCTTCATGATACAGAAGTGATCATTCACTCTCTTCGTGCCAACCATGCATAAGTTATATCTACTCCCATACATTCTCTTTCCCTTCCAAATGGTCGAAGCATTTAAAAGGAAACACTTACTAAAAGACCATAATGAACTCTTTACGAAAATGCATTCGGTCATCCTTAACATTCGAGGATATCGAATAGGTTGAACTTTATGAAAACTGATCGAACTGGCATTTAACCGATCGAATTCCTAGGTAAATCTTATAGCTCTTGGTTTAGTGCTATATTTAATGCAACAAGATCCTTAATGTATAAATTATATTGGATACACGATCTCACACTATGGCTTACTTACTTATTTCGAACAAACTAATTTCATCAAAGTTTCTTACATTACTAATAGCGAACATTCACCATATAACTTCTATAAGTTATCAAATATGGATCAAATTTCTATATTCTTGTATTGCTTGCAGTACATGGTCTTGTACAAATAAACAATTAAGCGATTGAGACATGAATGTTTTTAGTGGTTTTATTAATTGGCTCTTGCATGGGTCTTGAAGTGACAATAGGTCAAAAGGTTCATTTGTAAGTATATTTTATATTTCTATGTCAATATTAATTCAATTCAATTGCATAACTCAACTGATAAACATTTTATCAATTATATTAGTTGCACAAATTAATCGAAGTAGGTTATTTTGACTTGTGTAACAATATTAGAAAGGTTAAATGTTATCATTTCATTTTCCTAGGAAGGCTCCAATTATACTTTTATGCTACTCAAAACCATATGAGAAAACATAGAAATCTTTTAATTTCCATAGTAAGTGTTAGGACTCGCTTACCTTAGGAATCTAACCTTGAGGAAAGCTCGACAAATCATAGACCCATAAGTGATGGATAACACATTATCGGTCGTATCATATAAAACTCCTAAACCCATGGTCTTTTTTCTAATCTTATCTCGATCTTAAGGAAATCTCAACATATCAAGAGAGATTAATTACTTGTACCTACCATTTTGCGACAGCCTAAGTATAATGCACATACCTTGAGGAAAGCTCAACAAATATATGCATGTATCTTACCTCATTTAGTCAATATATTAATAATACTACACGCAACATCTCTAGCTTAAGGAAAACTCAATAACTAAAGAGTATGCAAGTAATCTATTTATATAAAAATGTAGAGAATAGCTTATATTAAAGATTCATAATCTATAAAAAATTGAATGATATCGATTTAGGGAACAATGTATCTCTTATGAATACCCTCGTGATTCAACCGTCGAACGCATCAAAACCACGGTGTACGTACAAGATGTATGTACTTGTTCCTTAAATCTGAATTGGGTTTCTTTTAATTCTGCATTTATTATGTTATAAAATTATATTTATACAAGTTTTAATTTTGATTATGACTAATACAATCAATTAACTTATATATGCATAAATATATTTAACAATTATATCATATTTAATTATTTAATTAAATATTATTTAGTCAATTTAATTAACCAATTAATTAATATATTTTTTGATTTAAAATTTCAAAATTATTATTTTATTTACATTAGACAGTTTAAGGTAAATTAGTCAACTATAACAATTATAGTTGATTGTATACACATCAACATGTGTATATAACTTACTAATTACCTTTTAACTAATTTTTTTTACTAATATTCATTTATTTGATTAAAAAATTTAATTAACTAATTTTAATTAGATTTCAAAAAATTAATATTTTATATCTTAATTATTTTACGATAATTCTTAACTATAACAATTATAGTTATATATCACACATATATAAACGTTTAATTAGTTGATAATTTTTTAATTATTTACTTAATCAAAATTTAATTAAATGCTATATTAAAAATTCAAAATTTAATTTAAAATTTTCAAAACAATTTTGAAAAGTTCATATTTTTATTTTTACAAAATTTGCATTTATATCTTAAATTTAACTTTTAAATTTAAAATATGTGTTAAATTTTCAAACTAAATTTGAAAATTAGCCTAAGGCCCAAAACAATTTAGGCCTTTATACTGGGGATAACCTTTGGGCTTACATTATCCTTCGACCGTGCCAGCAGCCGGGTAATGTAGAGTCTTGAGTATCCAAAACCATCCTTAGAAACTACTTGTCTAAACACCTTACTAAATGGGTAGGCTTTAATAATTTATCCCTAATATTGCTAATTATGACTGCATAGACCAATGGACTCTAATACCATTGAAGGAACTAGGCTAGTCGAAAGCATGTTAAATGGGCGAATTTCAAAAAAATTCTATTTTGGATCTTTATTGGGCCTACAAAGTCTAATTGATTTTAGATCCAATCTAAAGTTTTCTTTAAATAAAATCTTATTCTATTTAATTTTTTTAAAGGGAGAGCGTACCAAGTACACTTATACGTATATAACACAAGTGTAACATATAAACAATGTAAATGATTAATGTGTACATTTATAGGTGTTGATTTACATGGCAATGAACACATTCGGCGCTTTATATATATGCCTTTGTTGTCCATAGTTTTATTTTGAAATCGTATAAAATATAATAGTAATAGTAATAATAATATATACGTAGTTCACTTATATTTATGTATAGTATGTTATAAAATTATTTTAACTAATTGACAATAGTTTGCTTATATTCATAATATGACAATTAATGAGTTTAAGTAGGCATTCAAGAAGAGTAAAATGTGGAGGTCCTTTCTCCTTCCTTTACTCATTCTTTTTTTTTGGCTTTTCAAATCTCATCTAAACACTCGAACCCTTATACTTATTAAAAATTAATTATGACTAATTTTATGTGTTTTGAAATTTGAAATTAACATCCTCAAATCTTGCTTAACTTGAGAAGAATTCAAAATATAGTTTTATGTTTTTAAAAAAATATTTTAAAATTGAATTAGAATACTGGTTTATAGAGTTTAAACTTTATATAACTTGTTAAAATTTTACTTTTAACCTTTATAACCATTGTTTTGAATGATTTTGAAACACATTCAGTTTGTATTATAATGATGTTTTCATAGATCTATTTTAAATTCGAATTAGAACACTTGTTTAAGGAAATTGTTTAAACTTTGTCTAACTTGTTAAAATTTAACCTTTATCATAAAACTTTCATAACCATCATTTTAAATGAATGTCATTAAAACAAATTTAATTGGTATTACAATATTTTTCATAGATCTATTTTAAAAGTTGAATTAGAACATTTGTTTAAAGAAATGATAGAACTTTATATAACTTTTTAATAAATTAAACCTTTAACTTTTATAACCAGTGTTTTAAATGAACACCTTTAAGGAAAATTCAATTGGTATTAAAAAAATTGGTTTAATGTTTCATACCTTTAAAAAAATTAATGGTATTATAGAAAAAAATTGTTTTCATGTTTCCTTAGTTTTTTCTTTCTCTTTTTTAGTTTAAGCAATTTGAGTATACAAAATGAATCAAACAACACACACATATATAAATTCGTTATATTATATATAAGATCTAATCCATACAATCAAATAATGTATATATAAATGATAACAATATTAAAAGATTACCTAAAGAGGTTGCCTTTGATTTGCATCTTGAATAAAGAATAACTCTTAGACTCAACCGAATCATCCTTCAGATTTGTTGTAATCTAGAGACGAACGTCACCTTAGATTAATTTGATTCTGTTTTTATTCAGAGTTTTTTATTTAGAAGGGGAAGACAATAATTTGGCCAATGGCATGGAAAGAAGGAAAGAAAAACTGAATAAAGGAAAGAATGAATGAGAATAAAATTAGTGGATTTGTTTTAGTTGAAAGAATGGAGCTTTCCAATTCTTTTAATTAAAATTTCTCTACTTAATTCCCTTAATTTTTCTCTATCTCTCTCCACCCCTCTCATTTCTCTTGAATGGTTGGTGATAATTTATCTTTTATGGTGCTAGAAAAATTCAAAACTCTCCAAGTAATTATTTCTCATTTAAACTATGTTTAAAATTACATTGATATCATACATTGATGTGAACAAAAAATAACATTTAAATATGCATTCGAATAATTACAAAAATCTCCCAAACATCAAATAAATTAAATTATAGTTAATATTTTCTAATATTAATTAACTTAATTAATTTACAATATTTTATAAATTAATTAAATCATGTGATTTTCGAAGTATTCATTATTATGGTTGTGCGACTCGTTGGTGTGAATTTAGTCATCGATTAACATCGAACAATTAGAATATTAACATTCACATGTTGCTTTAGCTAGTGCTGTGACAATTTGGCTGAATGTATCTTTTACACATCTTTTTGACAAAAACCAATTTTACTATTTTAAGTAGTACTCAATAGTAATGATTGTTTACACCAATTTTCTTTATCAAAATTATATCACTTTAGAACTTATGGAATTTGGTTTTGTTTAAAAACTCTAACATCGTCCATATTCAACTTGGTTTATCCAATCTTTGGTTCAGAAATAACATTAATTATTAACCATACTGCTCTAGCCAAATACTTTGACTTCGAGTTGAATACAGTTGACTGTGATACTAACCTCATATAACTAAGGGGACAAATTCTCTATGAAATAATGTTTCACTTCAAATGCTTCAACTCAAACCTAACTAAGTCACCCAATGGATCAAGATTTCATGGTATAACTATAATCAAACTGGAGTATCCATACAAAAGTTCTATTGTATTCTCAAGTTAAGGGAACGATGTAACATCGTCACTTCGAGATTCTCTACTTGACCTCAGTTATATTAACCAACAAAAAATCTTAAGAGAGTCATTCCATAGTTATCCAATATTATCAATACACAACCCCTTAGTACCACTAGTGGCCATAAGTAATATATTGCCAAAATATAGAGAGCATTATGTACCCTAGTTTCGACGGATGAATCGATATCCTTTCTCGAAATATCTTGACTAGGAATATTTAAAAAAAATATTATTTTTCAATGTGATAAAATTTTCTTGATTACAAGACATTATAATTACTATCCCATAACATACCATTTAAGAACTTTTGCTTTGATTTACTTTAAATTAATTACTTAATTAATTACATCATAATATAACAATGTATATTATAGAAATCATTCACCTTATGAATAAGATTAGTTATCGAGTTACATAATTTGCCCTAGGGCATACTACTAACTCTATTAGTCTCTCTCTTGCACTTAGGGTCAATTATAGAATCTTATTCCCACTCCATCGAATGGTTTTACCAAAAACCAATTGGGTCATTAACTTAGTGAATGGTATGATACATTGTTTTAGTTATCTACTAAGTCAATTAGCTCTCTCCGATTCCGATAAACTACTTTCATCATGTGGAACCTTTCGGAGTATGTTTTTCAACTTCTAGTGAGCTTTGGGGTCTTTTGCGAACTGTATTGCAGCATTGTTATCATATAACAATGTCATAGTATTCTTAACATTTGGAATCACGATAACTCAATTATAAATTTATGCATTTATTTATGCTTCATTTATTGTAGCATTATTCAGGACGATGTACTTAGCATTTGTTTAAATCAGCCGCTACTTATTGTTTGGAACATTTCCAACTAAAAGTTTTTAACTTAAGATTGAAAATGAATTTAGGATTAATATGCTATACTCGATATCACTTATGAAGTTCGAGTCAGTGCACTCCTTCATAAGGAGTTCATTATTTCCATGAACAATTCACTAGTATTTCGTAAATACTCAAAACACTCTAAACTTTCATTTAGTAATCTTAATTCAGATAAATATTTTCTCTGTGTATCAAATACATAAGCACATGCGATACTATAGACAATATAACGTGTACAACAATACATGTTCATATGCATGAGAAATCCATCTTACATGCTCCATATTAAATATTTAATATAGTGTCGGTGTATATCATTTCGGGACAGTCCCAACATCCTTTTATTGTTTACATCAGCAATCACAGGTTTATTGTTTACTTCTAGTTTGGGATATTTTGGTACATTTATAGTGCTTTCTTACAAACACATGCTTCACTGCATTTTGACTAAAATTAAAACTATTTGATTTCTATGTCAAAATACTTGCTCAACTTTGATGTTTATTGGATGATACTTTTGTATCAGTTCTTGGACCATATCCATTAATACAACTCAGAATTGCTTCCATATATTTAAGACACTTTGGTTATTAGCGTAAAAAGCTTATTTTAAATCATTATTTAGAATTTATGTTGCATGTGTATACCAAAACTCAAAATCTTATCGGGCGATAATTTTGTGAGTAAAATCCAAATTAACTTAAGTAGGTTGAATGATGAATCTATTATGTTAATTTCAATAATTTAAATTTACGATGTTATTCTATAAGTGTAGCTTACTATATTCCAATAGCATTGGTCTTCTTCTCAAAGACACTTTTACATTCGATGGAACATATCCCTTCAGTTACAACTATCAAAATCATATTTTGATAATGTATTTGGAATCCATTCCAGATTTTCACATCATATCATATGTTAGAGTCAATACTCTTAATGGCTTATTGAAAACTAAGGAGATTCTTTTTCGACATCAATAAGAAAATCATATAATGTGTGAGAGTTTTTATTAGACAATCTAATTAGTTGTGTCTATTTAAACTTGGTCAACTTCATTTAATCTTTTTTATCAATTTTTTCTTTGGATTGTATCCAAATCCATTTTACTATCAATAATTTCTAAAAGAAATTCCTTCATCGTGAAGTAGGTGTTTCTAGAAATAACAATTGTTTCTTGGTGCAATGGAATAAGTATTCATAAATATTTTATGAATTTCCTATATATATGTATAAAAATGATTTGGTTTTTAAGTTTACAAAACTTATGTTCCTAACAAAATTTGGTCAATCAATATTGATCCGTCCCAAACTCGTTTTGGTAGGATCAACAAAAGATCCCTCACAAACAACTATTACATGTAGTCTCCTGATTTACATAACCTGTCAACTCCTAGACATACGATGTGTAGGGGTTGTTTTATCAAGTCCTACCTTTTTTGATCTCGTAAGTTATCCTTTATATAAAATTAAATTTAATCTTATGGACTTACTCTTAAGTACACGTCCCTGTAGAAAGAAGTTGACTCGACTTCATCCATCATCATTTATACTTTTTCCAACCAAGCCCGATTATTCCTTATCGATATGTCATTATGTATCATAATAAGGAGTGACTTTTCAAATTTATTTGTTTTAGATACATATAGAACTCCTTTCAATACACTTACAGATCAAATCAAATAGAATATTTATTTTCTTTGCATGTTATGTTATTTTCTTTTGTTTTATATTCTAGAACTTATCGTAGACATCTATCAAGCACATATGCTTACATTTGTGATAATTCATCGGTAAATTTAATGAAGTATGTGAAACCATTTTGGTATCATTGGATCTACAATTGCATACATATATATATATTATTCGGAGAGTTCGCCAACTCTTATGTCGCTCTCACCGAATGGGTTTTTTTCCCTTAATCATTTGAGACACAATTCACCAATACTATATGATTCATAATCATATTGTTATACCCAAAAATTTAAACATGTCGCAGGTTGAGAAAGAGCTTTCGCAACTTGATACAAAGAAAGTCATCACAAGTTGAGGCAAATGGATGTTGTCGCACATTAAAGCCAAAGGGTGCGGTTGCAAGTTGATATAAAGAGAAGCCATAGCAAGTTGAGAAGAAAGTTGTTGCAAGTTGATGTAGAAGGAGGCTGTCGCATGTTGATGATTAGATGAAGCTATTGCATGCTGATGACTAAAGAGGTCTATCACATGTTGGTGATTAAGAGAGATATCTCATGTTGATAATTGAAAGAAGCCATCGAATGTTGATTTTTCAAAAAGCGGACACATGTTGATGTTTAAAGGAGCTATCGTAAGTTGACATAGAATGGAGCTATCGCATGTTGATAATTAAAAAAAGCCATCACAAATTGATATAGAATGGAGCTATCATATGTCGATGATTAAAGGAGTTGTCGCAAATTGATATAAAATGGAGCTATCGCATGTTGATAATTAAAGGAAGCTGTCGCATGTTGATGCTTAAAGGAAGTTGTTGCATGTTGACGACTAGGAAAGCTATCACATGTTGATGATTAGAAAAGCATCGCATGTTGATGATTGAAAGAAGCCATCGCATGTTGATGGTTGAAAGAAGCCGTCGCATGTTGATGGTTGGAAGAGCCGTCGCAAGTTGATAAATAAAAGAAGTTATCGCATGTTGACAATCAGAGCTATTGCATGTTGAAGAACACACCTAAAATGGACACTTATCTAGCCACGTCACATTCTCTAATTGGATTAGTTATGCTACGTCATCATGAAGCAAAATAAGGATTGTGCCACATGTCATTCCAAGCATGTGCCATGTCAGAAAATCATGACCATTCTGTTTCTACAAGTGACACGTATTATGAATCCAAGGGTTCAATTTCACTATAAATAGGCATGTAACCCCTACTAGAAAAGGAATGAATTTCGAATTGTACTTCTTTCTCATTTTTCATTTTCTCTTATGCATGATATAAAGCTTGAAATTGAGACTTTAATATCCGTTAGGTTAAATTGAAATTATGACTTTATGACTAAAGATTTGAATAAATTCCTATTTGCATAAATGACTTCACATGGACTTATGAATTGCATACTTAACAAAGGGACTGGACTTATGACTTTTATACTTGACTAAAGAACTTGCCTATCATTGATTCTCTTTGAGTAAATCATATAGAATAAAACCAAATTTTAACCTAACATTTAGCGGTGCTTTTGTTAATACTTAGTCATTGATTTTCATGGTGACAACCTTGGTAACAAAGATTAATTCATATAAAATATGGATACTAATGATTTTGCCAAGTTATATAGTGTATAGTGCTGGATATTATAAAGATATTGAATCGAAAACTATATTTTATAAAGACTGCAGAAATGAACATGAAGACTTATGAGTATAAAGATCAAGATATGAAGATCTCAAGGCTATGGTATAGTATATAGAGTCATAAAATATTGTTAAAGTCCCTGGTAGCAACCTTTAATTTCTATTTCTTAGTTCTTATCTTTTGATTTTAAAAAATAAAGTAGATTTTTAAAATATATTTAAAAATATTTTATAAAAGTGTTTTCAAGTTTAAAATGTTTATAATCTATGTTTAAACTATTTTGAAAGTATCAAAATAATTTACAAAGCATATCATTTTCAAAAAAGATTTTAGTAAAAGATTTTTTCAAAATACACATGGGTATGTTGACATATCCCTATATATATGTTGACATATATGTTGAAAATTTGAAATTCAAATTTTGGAACGAAGTGTCTATTCTTCATAACTCTTCGTGAATGGACATATCTGTTTATTCTCTGTATAGGGGGTTTTCAAATGAATTTTTATTAACTACTTTCTTATTATCTTCTCTCCTCTTACTCTACCAAAATTTCTATTGAAAATATATTCAAATCTTCTCAAATTCAAACCAGAATCTATTCAATCTTCATTGTATTGATTCTCTACTATTTACTCTCTGATTTCAATCATCTCTCTCTCTCAATCAAAGATCAAAGTGTTGTCCAAGAGGCTATAAGATTCGTTGTAATCAAAGATCAAGAAATTGTCTTTGGAAAAAACATCAAACTCTAGCTGCGTTTAAGTGGGTGTGCTTGTGTCTCGTTTAAATTAAGTGGGTGTGCTTGGTGTCCCAAAAATCCAAGTTGGTGCGCTGGTGTCCCAAAAATCCAAGTGGGTGTGCTTGTGTCTCGTTTAAATCAAGCGAGTGTACACAAAGCTCGGAAAATCTAAAGGGTGTGTCTTGTAGCCTTAAAATTGAGATGGTACTGGGTTTACCTTCTACCCATTGCAAGGTTAGCATTTGAAAAGAAATCTGTACAAGCAATTATATGGGACTAGATATAGGGTAACTTCGGACCAGTATAAAAGTCCCTAATGTGATCTCCTTAATTTTTACTTTTTACTTTACTGCATTTATACTTATATGTGTTTGCATCTGTGGTTGTTCATTCTATGTTGATTAATAATAATTTTGACAGAATTTTAAAAAAAGATCTATAAAAATTAGAAAACACTATTCACCCCCTCCCCTTTAGTGTTTAATTAGCCTTAAGATTCACACAGCTTTCACTGAGAGTTGAACCTAGGGAATAAAGAAAAAAAATCAATCCTATCTAGAAACTACCCATAATGATTAAATCTTAACATGGGTCTTTAGAAGCTTACTTGGAGTTTCAGCTTGTTGACATAATGCCCCATAATTTAGTGAAGAACAAGAGCTAAACCTTAAAACTTGGCCCTTCAAACTTTAAAGGAGAAGAAGAGAGTTGCTCGATATAGTCCAAGTAAATGGATTTTGAATCCTTTCCACATAGGAAAAAACCAATCTTTGCCCTAATGAATGAACTAAACATAAAAGAGCCAATTTGTGGACATAGGAAAGGTACAAAATTGGGTAATGATCCATTTACTCAAGCAAGACGAAATATTTAATCTCAAGCAAGAGGAACAATAATTAAGGCAAAGCTAAACAGTGACTTCACAAATTTGCTCATAAAGGAAAGGTGTTGTTAGTACATCTCTTAAGGAAAAAGAGAGTCGCCTTCGAAGAGTGAAGAGGAAATTGGGTGAAAACCAAAGAGAATTCATTGTCTCTCAAAAGAGATACCGAAGTGAACGAGGGAACCATACCATTGAGGGCCCTAAAACAAAATAGTTACTCTTTTTTGCGTTTCTTAAGAAATAGTATATTTCCTTACTAAAGAATGGCTGGATTATTGAACAACCAAGCATGAAGGATGCGAGTACTAATACCTTCATAAAGAAAATAGGCATAAGACTAACGATTATATAGCCTTATACGAAATTATAGAGTATTATGTATGGAAAGGAGAATTGTGGGAATTTGTGAATACGAATTCTTGAGGAACTAGAAGAGAATGGATGGAATTTATAATAATGGTGGTTGTATATCTCTGACATACTTCTTAAAGGTTGAAAGTAATTCAAAAACATATTATCAAAAGGAAGTAGCTTCAAATGGAATAATGAACCAATTAAGCCTATGGTCTCGCCTCAAGGCCTAGCCAAAGCACCCATCTAAAGAATGATGGTCAATTAAGCCTTTGGGGCCTCAAGGCCTGACCAAAGCACCCATCCAAAGGGTGATGATCAATCAAGCCTTTGGTCATGCCACAAGGCCTAACCAAAGCACCCATCCAAGGGAGATGGCCAATAATGCCTTTTATCTTGCCATAAGGCCCGGCTAAAGCACCCATCCAAAGACTGATGGTCAATTAAGCCTTTGGTCCTACCTTAGAGGTGAATCAAAGCACCCATCCAAAGAGTGATGGTCAATTTAGCGTTTGGTCCTGCCACCGAGCCTGGCTAAAGAACCTTTCCCAGGAAGATGGTCAACAAAGCCTTCGGTCCTGCCACCGAGCCCGGCCAAAGAACCTATCCAAGGGAGATGGTTAATAAAGTCTTTGGTTATGTCACCGTGCTCGACCAAAGCACCAATCTAAAAGAGATGGTTAACAAAGCTTTTAGTCCCACTGTCGAGCCCGACTAAAGCAGTCGTAGGAAGAACAATGGTCAAGTTGGATTCTCAGTCCAAAACATTCAACCAAAGAAGAACTGAAAGACAAAAAAAGCATGAAAAAAATTCCATCAACTATATCAAAGATCATAAATAGATAGTTCATCAAAAAAATAGGTACATAAAATAATTTTTTTTATTACACAATGATTACATTACAAAACATGATTTTCTTTTTACAAAAAAAGTAAGTTTTGCAAAGTATATGGTTCTGGAGGATGAGGAAAAGGTAATGTTGATACACTAGCTCTTTTCATTTCCCTTCAACCTCCAAAACACAAGAATGGTTTTGCTAAATGAACCCGCATTCTTATACAAAATGAGTGGGCCCCCAGCCTCCTTAAGAATGCCAAAACATTCATACTGAAAGAAATGTTGATATCTTTGATAGTTGGAAGCCATGGCCTTCGTTAATCGGTAATCTCTTTCTGAGCCTAAAAATGAGAAGTCAATTTTTAAATCAAAGACAGCAATGACTTCAATCAAGTAATCTACTTATAAATCAAGTTGAGATGCCATAATCTTATAGAGTTGCATCAACTTTAATTGATCTTTAAGTTCCTTTGTAACAACCCACCTTTTCGAACCCCAGAAGTCGACACTAATACATCCACGGTATTCACCTACCAAATAACTAAGTGCTAGAAAGACAAATCGTTAGGGGAAAGAAAGGAGATAGAAGATAGAAGGAACTAAACAATCATAGAATCTTGCAACACAATGGAACAACATATATTAATCAACATAATACTTTACAAATTCATTTCAAAAATGATACATCAGAGTCATGCTAATACAAGTTCTACCCTAGGACAGATATAACACCCTGTCCCTACCCAACTGATACTAGATACATATAATACAACGGAATCAAGATAATAACTAGCTATCGATGAAGCCTCCCGCTCTAAGCTCTTCCGAAATGCATCCGTGGAAAACTTGAACTACTTGGCTGCCCAAAAAATTTTGAGCACCCAAGAGTTTTAGGAAAAGAAAATAACACTCTAGGTCAGACATTGGTCTGGTGTGAGTAAACTCAAACAACTGAATTATTATGTTTAAAACCCTTTTAAAATCAAAGTTTTATCGTAAGACCACGTCACACATAAACACGGATGGATTTTTACATTACGATAATCAAAACACTTTTTATAGAAAATCCAATGATATTATATTAATGTCCAGGCATTCAAAATAAATATATGAAAATAGCTGAAATTGTTACCATTATTAAACTCTAGCATACCAGGCTCTACAATCAAAATCGTAAAGGCGCGTATTGGATATTGGATTCCATACTATGACAAGGCACCGGGATACCACCAATCATGGTACACGTCTAGAAAATGCACCGAGTACCTCGTCGGGATCCCCTGCCAACACAAGATCGGCCTACCCCTGACTGGAGAGTACCAAATATGCCATCACTCCAGTTTCTTTGCAACCCTTTTTTTATTGAGATCTCATGCACAACCAATCCATAAATATGTAGATGTATCTAGAAAGGTGATGACACACCCTAATGGGAGCGACCCACTTAGCCTTGATGCATCTCCCCTGATTTTAGTCGATCCCGGTTGATGAGGCTTGAGGCTACGCTTACCGTTTGAATAGAAATCCCACTTGGAACGTTAATACTACCTTCTAGGAAGTAATGCAGTGCCAACATTCATACATAAAAGTTGTCCAGGATAAGGACAAACCGAAGGCACTACTTCTACTACAACAATTTCGAAAACAACCTCAGGACTAGTAGCAAGCAGCCCTTGCACTTCAATGCTCCGTCTTCGATTCCCTATTCTTCAAGATGTCTTCGGTTTGAAATGCTTGAGTTGGATCAAAGTGGTTTTCGGATAACAAATCCGATCCCGGTCTCTTCGAAACAACTTTCGATAATTTCCGGTAAACTCAACCTCGGTTCTTTAGGAAATAAGCAGATAAAAGATAAGAGAAGAGTTCATCTCCAAACCATTTGTGGACAAATTTCCTTACCATTTATCCTAGAAGAATGAAATGAATTTACATGTACAGTATAGCACCATCGACGGTAATTGTACCATATAATTTCCATGTTTCTCCTAGATATTTTCAAAGTTACATTTTTGTCCAGATTTTGATAGTCTGTTATTTAACTATCAAATAAAAAATCATTCAAACATTGATTCAATTCCACATTGGATCCACTAAGCCCTTATTAATTGATCTTTCATTAATTAAAACACTTTGCAAAACTTGATCAAAAGATCTTTTTAATACATTATTCCCAAAAACCTTTACATTCCTTTTATACCTGGAAAACAATTTTACTTATATCAAAATATAAGTATTTACCAAAAACATTTGGAAAATTCTCTCTTCTCAAATTCCATATTAAATGGCCAAGAAATTCCCTTTTCAAAACATCACTTGCAAAAAAACCCATTCACTTTATAAAACTCATTCACTTATCCCTTATAAAAAATCTTTTTATATGTTCACTTCATATTTCAAACCTCCTTACAAATCTTCAAACTAGATTAAAACTTCTTTTTAAAATCTCTAAAATGATTTATAAAATCTTTTTCCATGTATAAAAATCTTTATAAAATTTCCTTTACAAAATAGCTTTGACATTACAAAATATCATTTACAAAATCTCATTTTTAAGTCACCTTAAATAAACCCTTTTATTTAGCAAAATCCTTTTTATAAACAAGTTATTATTTATAAATACTTTTATAAAATAACTATATAACTTGAAAATCATTTATAAACTTTAAACCCCAAACTGATTAAAGAATTAGAGCTAATTTAAAAATGTGCTTTATAATTTCAAAATGAGGCTTAGCAATTCCAATGGTACTAATTTAAGTTATCATTTAGTTTCAATTTCATTTTCAGGTCATTCAATAATTTATTTACATAAGCCAACATATATGTAAATACACTTAATATCCAAATCAGGAAATAACATGTCAATATAAACTAACCAGTATAAGCATGTCCAAATAACATAATACCGGGATGGTGATTTGTTTCGCTAAATAGATGTCCAAACAATTCAATCAATTTATAGCAGAACGGGGATTTATTTTATTATCAAATGTCCACACAATCAAACAATCAATTTATGACAGAGCGGGGTTTTATTCTGCTAATAGTTGTCCACCTTAGCATAAACAAACCACATCAAAACTCATTGTAGTCATTTGTCTACTTAATGGTATCGACATTTGAATCCCTTGTGTTCAAAATCATCTTTGAAAAGAAGTTCCCTTTTAAACAATTTGATTCTTGGAAAACAATGATTAAAATTAAAACTTCATTTTAGAATGATTAATTATAAGTTAAACTCTTATTAAATCATTATTAATCTTTATTTAATTTGGACTTAGTTTAATTAAATAAATTAATTAAGAAATAATTAAACCTTTAAATAAATAATTAAACAATAATTAATTGTTAAATAAATAATTAAACAGCAATAAATCCTTTATTAATTATTAAATATTCATTTAAACCTTATTTATAATTTAATGTTAATTAATCTCATTTAAATAATCTTTAATTAAATCTTAAATAATAAATTAAACCTTTAATAAATAATTTATAATTAAAACCTTAATTGATTTAAAATTAAACACATGGTTATTAATTAATTAATAATTAATCCTATATTTAATTAGTAATTAATTAAAAGTAAATCATATAATTAGCTTATAATTAAGTAGAAATTAATCATACTTAATAATTGATTAATTAAAGTTAATCTTATCCTTTAAAACGTAATTAATTAGTAACTAATCTTCACTTAATTAATGTTAATAAACCTTATTAACACATAATTAATTAATAATTATTAAAACTTAATTAATTAATAATTATTAAAACTTAATTAATTAATTATTAATTATTAAATCCTAGTTAACTTTTAAAAACATTATTATTAGGCTTGTAAAACATTTACAAAATAATTTAAGTATGAAACTTAAATTTGAAAAATTCGGATTTTTAAAGCGAAACAACATCCATAGCGACTATCGCTATGGACACCATAACTTGAATTTTTTTGACTTTCCTCATTGAAACCTCAACACTCAAATACTTACCAACTTATCATAAATATAGCATGCATAAGAAAACAAAGTTGAACTTTGAAACGATTTTCAATTTCCTTTAAACTAAACACTTGTTTATCCACAAAGAAATCCAATCGTCAATACCATATCAAAGCATCCAATTTCTTAGCATGGCATCACATACACATGCCTAATCATCCATAAACATATCACCATCATAGCATAAACCCAAAAATCACATCTTTATAATGAAATACAACGCTTTAGCTTTCGATTCACAAGTCAATATCTAAACCGCAACTAGCAACATATACATATATTCAAACGAAATAATATTTCAACCAAACAACCAACTTATTTTACCAACCAATATTAAATACATATAAAGGTTAAACTTTCACAAAATTTAAAGAATATACTCACCAAAAATATTTTGAAAACTTGATACATTTGGAATTCGGGAAGCTTGGAAAATCACAAAATCTACTCGAAAATAGGTCAACTTCCCCTCGATTTTTGGACATGTTACACTCAGATTTTTGTAAAGTGGTTAAATGGAAAGTTTTAGGAAATTCTTTTGTATAGAATTTGAATAAAAATAAATACTCAATTTCAGTTATTTTTTAGGATGTTATGGTCGAAATAAGAAGGACCATTTCCGAACTTGGATCTTGAGTCCAAAAATACTTTGCAAATAAATGAGATTTTGACATAGGTGGACCCAAAATTTGGAAAAGTGATCTACATAAAAGTTGTGGCCACTGAAATTTTACATGGTTTGAAAAAATAAAATCTTGATTAGGAGTAGTACTATGGAAGTTATGGCCGAATGAAATGTCAGTAAAAATGGAGAAGAAAGAGTTTTAAAACAAGTTTGAACATTTAAAACAAATTTTAAACTTTTAATTTTAGATTCTTAAAAACTTACATAAGAAGCCATTAAAAGGTTTTTCTCTTAAGAAAGGAAGAGGATAATTCTTTTTAAAAAAAATAGAAAATGAAAATGGAAGAGAGGGAGAAGGAGAAATTTGTTTTTATATAAAATGAAAATGTTGAATTACCAAAATGCCCTTATCCTTTGCCCTCCACTCACTTGCTTCTACATCATCATCCATGCCTCCTCCCATGAAACCAATGCCATCTACATGTACCACCCCTTCATTCCTAAGCCAACATGCATTTATGTGTTTGTGTACTTTTTCAGACATGTTTAAACACGTCTCCCTATGATGTGACACTTACCTTTTTTTTCTAAATTAAAATCTTATGTTATATACATACATACATACTTAAGTGTTTATGTATATTAAAATGCATTCAACCATGTATAAAATACATCATAAATATATGTATGTTTTGATACTAAAGTGTTACAACAATTCCGACAACTTTTAGCGAACGAAAAGTCGAAAATTCGGAAAACGAATTCTGATCACATTTTCAATCTTTTTTCGATCTAATTATTTTTGTAAACAAATTTGGAAAACTATTTCACCATTATTATTTATTATTAAAAATAATTTTATTTTCATTATAAAACCTATTATTTGAATATTTAAACTAAATTAAATATTCGCAGATCAAAATAGTGAAATTCCAGGTCGTTGCACCTTTTACCTCATTCATCAGAGTTTCTAGCCCGAAAAGATGGTCAACAAAAAAATATGCTAAATCGTCGCAAGAGGTATTTCTTTAATTTCTTTTCCTTACGACGAATAACGTTGATAGGATATATAGAGTCAATTTGGGATACTGATGCATTCTCATTAGTTTTGTTAATGCTTCTCATTTGGGAAACTTGATAAGATTAGCCTTTTGATCAGTCTCTGGCTTCTGAATCTTTAGTGTAAGCTCGTTTTTTTACTTTCCAAGGTTTCAACCTCCAATCTAAGATTAGAAAAATACCTTTATGTACTTTTCTTCCTATTATCCCGCCTTTTAGCAAGGCCGAGATACCAAGGAATTGACTGGAAAGTGAGGGTCGTACGTCTCCAGCATTGCATGGCTGTTGGACAACTACAAATATCGATGAATTTTTCCCGAGTCCAGATCGGGTTACAATTGATAAGACACGTCAAGCAAAGTCGTAGAAACCAACGTTCCAAATTTCGAGACAATCCGAGTTCGTATGCCCAAGTTACCACCAGTGGAAAGTAGAAGGAATAGCCTTGGTTCGAGTCCATCAGACCCAGCCTTAGGTTCGAATCCATCATCCCTGCATTAGTTCGAACCCATGAGAAGTAATCTTGCTTCGACTCCGTCGAACAAGCCATGCTTCGAATCCACCAGAAGCGAGCCATAGTTCGAATTCATCCTCATATGCCTTGGTTCGAATCCATCGAAGCCTTTCTTGCTTCGAGTCCATCAAGGAAACACCCTTCGAATCCATGAAGTGGAAGGAGCTTCGATTCCATCCTACAATTGTCTTCGAATCCATTACCTCGAATCCATTGGAGCATTCCCATCTTCGAATCCATTCAGCAATAAAGTCTTCGTATCGATCGACTATGGAATGCCCTGATCGATACGAAGGGAACGTACGTTCTATCAATTCGAAGGAGCATACCTTCGAATCCACTACTTCGAATCCACCAAGTCACAACATCTAAAAACAAGGATTCGACCCAGTAAATTCGGAGAAAAAGATGGATCAACCCGAGGAACACGCACCACGTCATCATTCTCGCACGCAGGCATATGGATTCGAACCTATCGATTCGAACCATATCGATTCGAACGAATCCATATGACGGAAAACACAATCTTGAATCGATCATAACTCGAGATCTACAAGTCCAAATGCTATGAAATATTCACAGTAGCTTACTGGCAACTTAAGGAATGTTCATGCCAAATTTCATCTCAATCGGAGCAAATCTTGATCGATTCGAAGTTGAGTTCGAATCAATCCCGAAGTGGGCCCGGATTTCCTGAAAGCGGGCATGTGGGCCCCCTCACATACCAGAACTGGTCTCCCCGAATTTTAGGCGAAATATCAGCCTCCTACACCTATAAATAGAGCCCCTGGTCATTCAGAAAAGGGGTCGGATAATTCTAAGAGCTAAAGAGCACCCAGACTCTGCCAGAATTACTTCAAATCACCACCGCCGCTTTAGTTTCAGACTTAGCTTAGAAAATCAGTTGTATTACATTATAAGAAATTGTAATCTTCAAGCATCGAGCAATAAAATCATCAAACTTCATAGTGGACGTAGGCGAAACGCCGAACCACTCTAAATCGCTGCCTTTTGTGCAATTTACTTTCTGCTATTTGGAGTTTTTGTTAGATAATCCTCAGTTTTAATTTTCTTTCTTCACTATTATCTCTTCAAAAACTTCCGAAGAGTGTTGTGCCCATTTTTGGTACAAACACTTTGGTGCTTTCACTGAGAGAAACCAGCTTTTTCTCCTGCTCCTTGGATCTACCATTGATACCAGATTGCATAAATCCAAGAGGAAGATCCAGATCCCTAATCCAGAATCCTTCCGTTCTATTCAGATTTGCATAAAATCTAGGCAAGGAACCCACTACTTAAGATGGTTAGTACAAGAACTACCTCTACAGCTGCTAGACAAGAAGGAAGGGATGGCCAGAATCCTGCACAACAGCAGCCATCCAATCAAGACAACACTGCTCACTCGGATCCGTCTGGACCTGTCACCAGACAAGAATTCCATGTGTTGCTCCAGGAATTAACTCAAAGTCGGCAACAGTTGGCCGAATAGTTGCATGCTAATATTGAATTGACCAACCAATTGAACCGCCGAAGGCATAGGAGGACCAGGAGGGATGATGCTTCCCACTCGTCCACTGAAAGTTCTGCTTCATCTGACTATCATGGCAGGTCTACACATCCCCGATTGGACGCAAGTCATACACAAGCTAGCGGATATCAACCTGCCTTGACTGTAGGACAATTAAGGGTCGGACCGTCAACTAGCTTCCAAGCCAGGCCCTCGTCACGAGGAGGTGTTGTTCCCCAGCATACCACAGACAATCGCGCTGCAACCACCGCGGTAGAAACAAGGGTTGATACCCGAAATCTATCAGATCCGAATAATCAACAACGTGGGCGTACTCCTAAACCATACGTCTCAGAAGATGTGGAGCCAAGGAGGCGAGACATGGGCCATCGACAGCGTTCGGTCCAAACTCGCACTGTGGAACCCGACCACACCTTAGCTCAGCATGCACAGAATGTCGCTATGCCTGATATTTCAACCATGATTTGTCAGATGATCTGCGAAAGCCAAGGCCTTACCAATGACGACTAGGGAATTTCCCGTAGTCATACTCCTTTCACTGATGAGATATTGTACGCTGAACCTCCTCGGCGATTCAGAATGCCAACTCTCCCTATGTACGAAGGAAATTCCGATCCTAATCAACACATTTTGAAATATAAATGGTCAATGAGCGCCGCAAGGGCTAACGATGAAGTAAAGTGTCGAAGTTTTCCCATCTCTCTGGGAGGAATCGCAACAATGTGGTTTACGCGATTACCACCTAGATCTATCTCTTCATTTGATCAACTGGCTAAGAAATTTGTCGAACAGTTCCACGCGGCATGTGTAGAGATTAGTAATCCTAATGATAACTCAATCTTGATGGCATTAACCAAAGGAATCGATCCCGATTCTGAGTTTGGAAATTGGCTAGCTGGGAAACCACCCACATTGTTGGACCGTTTCTACTCCAAAGCCGCGCAATTCTTACGGCAAGAGGACACGAAACAGTCTAGGAAGCAGGACGACGCGATTCCCAGAACTGAAGGAATACAAAGCAATGTGGCAGTTAAGCAGTCCGGTGAGAGTTCCGGGAAAGTTCGGTTGAACATACAGAACAAACAGACTCAGCCGCAAGCCAACAATGGTCAGGATAAAAAAAGAGATCCAAATCAAGGCCCACAGCGTAGGACCCCAATGTTTGATAATTACACGCCATTGAATACATCGTTGGAAAATGTGTACCTGCAAACTTGCAACATTGTGCAATATAAGAAGCCTGCTCCGAAGCAATCATCAGAGAGGCAGATTCAAACAGGGAAGTTTTGTAGATTCCACGGAAGTTACGGCCACAATACCAATGAGTGTCAACATTTGCAAGACCTCATTGTTTGCGCCAAAATTGGTCACAAACCCCAAGTGTAGTGAAAGCACCAGCGTATGAATATAAATCAACAATATTCACACACAAATCACAGATCTAAGCAAATAACAAATAGCAATCCAGAAATAATGAACAGTGACACAAGATTTATAGTGGTTCGGCTATCTCCGGCCTACGTCCACTTCAAGGTTTTTATGATTTTATTGCTCGATGCTTGAAGATTACAATTTCATGTGTTGTATTACAATTGATTTTCTGAGCTAAGTCTGGATCTAAGGCAGCAGTGGTGATCTGGAGTAAATCTGGCAGAGTCTGGGCGCTCTTTAGCTCTCAAAATTGTCTGACCTCTTTTCTGAATGACCAGGGGCTCTATTTATAGGTGTAGAAGGCTGATATTTCGCCTAAAATGAAGGGAGACCAGTTCTGGTACGTCAGGGGCCCACATGGCCGAAATCTGGAGATCTGGGCCCGCTTTGGGATCGATTCGACCCTTGGTTCGAATCGATCAAGAAATTGTCCAATCAAGCTGAAATTTGGTGTGGACATTCTTCAACATGTGCTCAAGCTTCTGTGAAAATTTCATAGCATTTGGATGTGTATATCTCAAGTTATGATCGATTCAAGTTTAAGATTTTTGCTTCCTGGAGTCGTTCGAATCGATATGCTCGAATCGATTCGTTCGAATCGATCCTCCTGCACGTGAAGATGATGACGTGGTGCGTGTGCTCCGAGTCATTCCCCCTTTTTCTCCGAGATTTCTGGGTCAAACCCTCGGTTTTAGCTGCGGTGGATTCGAGATGTTTGGATTCGAAGGTGGGAATGGGTTCGAGGCAAGGTGCGTTCGAATCGGTCATGGTCTATACTTGTTGATCGATTCGAAGTCGTTCAAACCATATGGATTCGAATGCCAGGCATAGGATGGTTCGAGTGTGCTTCGTTCGTATCGATTGTTGGAAAGCAATAGGCGATCGATACGAAGTTATCTCTTAAGGACGGATTCGAACCAGCGACACCGGATGGATTCGAAGTGATTTGCCTCTGTGATTTCGAAGGAATTTGTTTCGATGGAGTCGAAGACCTGCAGCTCTTATGGATACGAAGCAGATGGAGTCGAACATGATGGATTCGACGCAATGATCTTCTGATCGATTCGAACCAACCTTTCCTCATGGATTCGAGCCTAGCCTATTTCATCCATTTCCTTTTGGCGATATCTTGAGCATACGAACTCGGATTGACTCGAAACTTGGAACGTTGCTTCATCTGACCTTGCTTGACATGTCTTATCAATTTCAGCCCGATCCGGACTCGGACAAAATTCATCGATATCCATGGTGAACCTACGATGCACAATCGATGTTCATGACTAATAATCATTGATTTTCAGTTAATCTTTGGGTATCTCGACTTTGCCAAAAGTTGGGATAACATTTTGCCCCCCAAAACATGCCTTTTTGGTAAAAGGCGTGTTTTGATCAGTCTTAAGTCGGATGCAGTGAGTTCATGTTTCAATTGTAGCTTATAGCATTTTCAATCAAGTCCATGGCTGTTCGAAGCCGAATTGTTATCAATTTTTTCCAGTGGAAGTTTATGAATGAAGTTCTTCAGTCTCTCCATACTATCGGTGGTCACTCCGGACCCTTGCCAAGCTAATTCTAGATTTAGCGATTGAATAGAAAGATCCTATTGCATTCCGGCGTTGCTTTCTATCCCTTGCACTCTGGCCCCAGCTAGGGCGTATAGCGATGTCTTGGTAGTTCTCGACCGATCATAGCCTCTCCGGGCTCATGCTGGATCCCATCTTGTCACTCTCCGGTGAAGGGGAAACAACGTTAAGTGAGTCAATCCTATCGCTCTCCGGCGAAGCGACTCACCTCCTGCACTTCGGTTCAGTGTATCTGAACGTTAAGCGATGTCATAACCTGAATCGTCGGTCGATCACAGCCTCTCCGGGCTCATGCTGGATCCCATCCTGTCGCTCTTCGGTGAAGGGGAAACAACGTTAAGTGAGTCAATCCTGTCGCTCTCCGGCGAAGCGACTCACCTCCTGCACTCCGGTTCAGTGTACATGAACATTAAGCGATGTCATGGCCTAAATCGTGGGCCGATCATAGCCTCTCCGGGCTCTTATCGAATCCTGATCCAATAACTCTCCGGTGAATAGGAAACGATGCTTAAGTGAGTTGATCCTGTCGCTCTCCCACGAAGCAACTCACCTCTTGCACTCCGGACCCTGCCTCTCCAGGTAGGATCATAAAGCGATCGTGTTTATATTGATATTTAATGTTTATCCTTTAACTCTCCGGTCAAAGGTTTATTTTAATAAGTGTTTCTTTATTAAATTCAAATCCTAGATGTTCAATCTCAAACACCAGGAAAAACAAGACAATGCCTCTCCGGGCGGAGCGGTCTATTTCCATCTTAGAGCATGCCTAGGGATCTCTCTGGTTCCCGTACATGAGTAAGTGGGATAGCCGTTTTATTTTGGAAATCAAATCTAAGAAAACTAATCGACCAGAGTCCAAATCTTGAACTTGGCCCTTGCCATCACAATCAGTTGATGATGAGTCGTGATCCCGATCCAGGATCATTCCTGTTAGGTTGGGGCGGTAGTTGTTCGGGCCTAACCGCCGTTGTACGTTCTCTGACATACTGTGGCAATCTACCACTCCTGGCATGTTCTTCCACCTTATCCTTCAGGTGGCGGCATTCATCGGTAGTGTGCCCATCTAGCTCATGGAATAGGCAGTATTTTCTAGTCCTGCGTTCCCGCTCCGTGGGATCTCTCCTTGGTGGCTTTCGATAGGGGAGTTGCCCCCGAGTTTCGGTGTAAATTCGTTCCAGTCCTACCACCAAGTCTGTGTATTGCCTGAATCTAGGCTCTCGGAATTTCTTCCGTTTGTCAGGACCATCATGTGCATCATCCTACTTCCTCTTTCCTTTGTCTGCCCTAGACTGTTCCGTGGCGGTTCCTTCGCCTTGTGCAGCATTTATTTCCTGCCTCTCGGCCCGTGATTCTTTTAACCGAATGAATTTTTCAGCTTCATGGAAAAACTCTCCGAGATCTCGCGGAGGATCTTTAGTCAAAGAGTCTTTGAATTCGGTGCCTTCCCCAACTCCTGCCACTGCCGCCATCAAAATCATCGATGGGTCCGGGCGATCTACAGAAGTCACCGTCGCATTAAATCGTAACAAAAAATCTTTTATGGACTCTCCGGTCCTTTGTTTTATTGATGCCAAAGTCATCACGCTCTTAGGTCGCGTCACGTGAACCCTAAACTACTTCATGAAGCAATCCACAAGCTCGCCCCATGTCCTGATTGATCCGGTTTCTAGCTGCCTAAACCAAAGCGCAACCAAATCTGATAAGAATAAGGGGAAACATCGTGCCATCACTTCTTCGGATGCTCCCAGCACTTCCATGTGTCTGATATATCTGGTGATATGCATGGTCGGGTCTGACTTTCCGTCATAAGGATTCAGCGTTGGTAGTTTGAACTTTGGAGGGTTCCGTGCATTCCTGATATTCGGAGCGAACGGACTCCGACTAACTTCTTCCAATCCTCCTCCTGAAAACCCTCCTCTCATGGGTCGTCTCACTAGGCCGATCATTCTTTCATCTCCATCTAGGGGTTGCCCCCTTGTCATGTCTCTGTCTTGCCCTCCGAGTCTTGTAGGGAATTCTGGTACGTACTCTTCGGGTGGCTCATTAGCATTTGTGTTGGCCCTAGCCGGTTGAGATCCTTCCAAAGGTACTTCTGCGTTGGATCCTGCGGGCCTGCCCCCAAGCCCTCGTTGATTGCCTTCTGGTTCTGCATTCTGTCCTCCGTTGGGTTCCATAACCCTAGCTCCTTGTTCCACATTCACAGCCGCTGTAGCTGGTCCAAGGTTCTGTGTTCCTGCAGCTCTCATCTGCTCGAAGAAATTCTACAGCATCTCTTGTTGGCTTTTCATCATTCTTTCCTGCATTAAGTTATTCATCGCTTCCATCTCATCTCTAGTAATGTAGATCGAAGCTTGTCCTTCTCCAGCGCCAGAGGATGCCTCTTGAATTCCTGCCTATTGGCTCCTCTCAGTTCTTTGTCTAGTTTGTCGAGTCATTGTAGAGTCAGATTTGAATGCTTAAAATTCCAAATCTAAACTTTGAATCTGGTGTAGCGGGTGCTAGTTCTTCTCGGTGAAAGCACCAAAGTGTTTGCGCCAAAATTGGTCACAAACCCCAAGTGTAGTGAAAGCACCAGCGTATGAATATAAATCAACAATATTCACACACAAATCACAGATCTAAGCAAATAACAAATAGCAATTCAGAAATAATGAACAGTGACACAAGATTTATAGTGGTTCGGCTATCTCCGGCCTACGTCCACTTCAAGGTTTTTATGATTTTATTGCTCGATGCTTGAAGATTACAATTTCGTGTGTTGTATTACAACTGATTTTCTGAGCTAAGTCTGGATCTAAGGCAGCAGTGGTGATCTGGAGTAAATCTGGCAGAGTCTGGGCGCTCTTTAGCTCTCAAAATTGTCTGACCTCTTTTCTGAATGACCAGGGGCTCTATTTATAGGTGTAGAAGGCTGATATTTCGCCTAAAATGAAGGGAGACCAGTTCTGGTACGTCAGGGGCCCACATGGCCGAAATCTGGAGATCCGGGCCCGCTTTGGGATCGATTCGACCCTTGGTTCGAATCGATCAAGAAATTGTCCAATCAAGCTGAAATTTGGTGTGGACATTCTTCAACATGTGCTCAAGCTTCTGTGAAACTTTCATAGCATTTGGATGTGTATATCTCAAGTTATGATCGATTCAAGTTGAAGATTTTTGCTTCCTGGAGTCGTTCGAATCGATATGCTCGAATCGATTCGTTCGAATCGATCCTCCTGCACGTGAAGATGATGACGTGGTGCGTGTGCTCCGAGTCATTCCCCCTTTTTCTCCGAGTTTTCTGGGTCAAACCCTCGGTTTTAGCTGCGGTGGATTCGAGATGTTTGGATTCGAAGGTGGGAATGGGTTCGAGGCAAGGTGCGTTCGAATCGGTCATGGTCTATACTTGTTGATCGATTCGAAGTCGTTCAAACCATATGGATTAGAATGCCAGGCATAGGATGGTTCCAGTGTGCTTCGTTCGTATCGATTGTTGGAAAACAATAGGCGATCGATACGAAGTTATCTCTTAAGGACGGATTCGAACCAGCGACACCGGATGGATTCGAAGTGATTTGCCTCTATGATTTCGAAGGAATTTGTTTCGATGGAGTCGAAGACCTGCAGCTCTTATGGATACGAAGCAGATGGAGTCGAACATGATGGATTCGACGCAATGATCTTCTGATCGATTCGAACCAACCTTTCCTCATGGATTCGAGCCTAGCCTATTTCATCCATTTCCTTTTGGCGATATCTTGAGCATACGAACTCGGATTGACTCGAAACTTGGAACGTTACTTCATCTGACCTTGCTTGACATGTCTTATCAATTTCAGCCCGATCCAGACTCGGACAAAATTCATCGATATCCATGGTGAACCTACGATGCACAATCGATGTTCATGACTAATAATAATCATTGATTTTCAGTTAATCTTTGGGTATCTCGACTTTGCCAAAAGTTGGGATAACACTCATCGAAAAGTTGATCAGGGAGAGAAAGTTAGACCAGTTTGTGCGGGCACCGCAGTCTGGTGGAGCGGGCCCCTCAAATCAAAACCATGCACAGAATCAAGAAAGACAGGAAGAACCAGGTCGTCTCGGAGGAAGATTGGTAATTAATGCTGTAAGTGGTAGTCCTCATCCAGCATTTCGAAGCTGGGAGGAAATAGAATCATATAACAACTTGGCTAGATGTACAAACTTCGAGTATGATGATAACTTGGACGATAAACCTTCGACCAAGCGAAAGAGAACGATAACTAACGACATCACTTTCCGAGACAGCGATGTTGACTACGTCGGAAGCCCGACTACTGACCCACTTGTGATATCGACCCGAGTAGGTCCGATGTGGATGAAGAGGATCCTGATTGACTGTGGGAGCTCTGTGAATATCATATTTGTACATGCTTATAATCAAATAAAGATGAAAGCTGGGGATCTAAGACCCTGCCAAACTCATCTCTATGGATTCAATGGCAGCGCTACCACACATGTTGGGATGGTAGAGTTACCAGTTGAGTTGGGAGCCGAAGAACGTAGATCGATTCAGACATTGCAGTTCGTTGTGTTGGATGTGGACTCGCCATATAACGCCTTTTTAGGTTGACCTACCCTTGCTGAATTCAGGGCCATAGTCGCCCCGTGGTGTTTAACCTTAAAGTTCCCAACCATCAACGGAGTTGGGGTCGTCCAGGGCGACCAGGTTGATTTGAGAACAATCATACGCCGAAATCGAGTTTCCCGGTTACGCAATGCCAAGGACCGACTTAAAACTTTTGAACTCGGTGAGCTAGTCACTAAAAAAGATTATCCGGCACTCCCACATATGAGATCAACGTGGAGAGGGTCGCACAAAATTAAGCGAAAGCTCGAAGATGGCAAATTTAAGTTAGCAACTGTTGATGGTTTAACAAGGGCCTGGAATAGCGAAAGTCTTCGTCGCTACTACAACTGACAGGCTATGTTTATCTATTTAGTTTAAATTCGGTTTTAAAATTTGTTTCTGCATTTCGAAATTAGAACTTGTAATAAGGCAACTGACTTTGCCATATTTTCTGATTTCAGCAATAAAATGCCATTTCATCGGGCCAGAGCTGTGATTCATTAAATACAATGTACAACATCACGATGCACGGAGATCAAATTCCATCCTGCAAGTGGAATTTATTCAAGTAGGGAGCGGCTGCGATACGGCCGGCCACTCGCTAAGTGAAACCCGAGCTCGGGGGCAAGCCATCACATCAAGGCTAAAAAATGGGTTGAAACACAACGATCCTTTACTCAACTCCGTACTCCCAGAGTGCGAGGCGGAGTATAAACATTAATCAACTCCGTACTCCCTGAGTGCGAGACGGAGTATAAACATTTACTTAACTCCGTACTCCCAGAGTGCGAGACAGAGTATAAACATTTACTTAACTCCGTACTCCCAGAGTGCGAGACGGAGTATAAACATTTACTTAAATCCATACTCCCAGAGTGTGAGACGGAGTATAAACATTTACTTAACTCCGTACTCCCAGAGTGCGAGACGGAGTATAAACATTTACTTAACTCCGTACTCCCAGAGTGCGAGACAGAGTATAAACATTTACTTAACTCCGTACTCCCGGAGTGCGAGACGGAGTATAAACATACATCGACTCTATATTTATCCCCAAGACTGTGGGCATAGCCAAGGCAAATATTGAATTGAAGACAAAAGAGAACATGTTTTCATTATCAACAAAAAGAATCCGATTACAAGCTGGCTCAAAAAATCCCTACTAGTGGAGGCCGAATCCACATCTATACACGGCTATCCGAAAAATCAAAAAGACAAAACAAAACACTACCCCCGGACACGACAACAAACCAAAGAAAGAGTTCAATCTTTCTTCTTCCTCGGTTTCTTCTTTGGGGTAGTCCCACTGGATCCGCCGCCCGATTTCTTCCTAAATCTTTTACCCTTCTCCGGTTTGTCCTCCGACGGCGACATAATGTCAACATATTCCTCGGAGCTTGAGGCAACAGAAATTCTCCTGGAGGGTTGAACTGGAGGCATAGGAGCAGTAACGGGAAGTGGGGCAGGAGCGTTTTCAATGACCACAGTGCCACCCGGGGATATCATCGTTAGCGGGGTAGGCCTAGATGGGTTCATACCAACAGTCACTGCTGCCATCTCAGCACTGATTTCAGCCAAAACATCATCCTCACGAGATACTTGGGTCGCGCTGGATGTGCCAATAGCTGGCATAGAAGAACTAACAGCTGGAGAGACCCCACTCATGGCATAAGAAGGATCGGTGAAGGGATCATTGGGTTGACTGAGAAGTTCCTCAATCATCTGAGCGTCGAAAGACAACATGCTCATTTCTCCTTCTTCGCCGACCATGGCAGATGTCATAATGGCTTCGGTGGCAATGGCCCCCTGCGCTTGATATGAAGCTTGAGATGCAGGAGGTGCAGAGATAATGACTCCGGTCACTGAAATATGAAAAGACGACGATTGTTAGCTAAGTGTATTACTTCGTGATCATCACACTAAAAAACAGGAAGCATTCTAGTACCTTCCTTAGCCTGACCCGGAGCGTGGACAGGAGCAGAGGCAGGAGTATCAGCGGAAGACAATTGCGGCTGGTCAGGATTATAAGCGGGGACGGACTGGGGATCGACCGCACCAGTGGTTTCAGGCAATGTTGGAATTACAGCTCCAACACTTGTTTCGTGATGCTCAATCCCCGAGCCCTCGCTCGTCTCTATCTGTTGAACACCAAGCCACTCTTTCGCCACAGAAATCATCGCCTCGTGAAGAACTCTCCTCTCTTCCTCAGTAAGCAAGCACATCTCTAGCTCAAAATCATCAAGTGTTTCATCTGGATGCGCCGCTCTCTTATCCTCCACCAGCCTGATCTAGGCGTTGTACAGAATCATAGAATCATCTCCCAGCCACGATAAATTTCTGTGCTCCAGCACATTAGCGTTATATGTGACCAGGAGATCATCAAAATCGGCTTCCATCCTGGACCGCTCCACCATAATTTTTTTCTGGATTTCTGCCTCTGCAGACTTAGTCTTGGCCGCCACTGCAGCAAGTTCGGCTCTAAGGGATACAGCTTGGTCGCATGCATCCTGAGCGGTGGTGTTTTCATCGTCTCTCTCTTTCACCACTTCAGCAAATTTGGCCTTGAGCTCATTCAGCTCCTTAACGGCTGCGTCTCGCTCAGCTACGACGTTGGTGTAACGGTGGCCTATCTCTTCTACCGTGGCACAGTGTGCCTACTGCATCCTCGCCATTTTGGCCACAACATCCTCATGCTTTTTGAGCGCTTGAAGTTCAGAGTTTCGAGATGACTCCATCTCAGATTAAAGAACCTGGATGATGCGATCTTTCTTGACAATATCAGCATCACGCTCCTGAATAACCTTTGCCCGGTCAAAAGCTACCTTTGAAGCTTTCACGGCTGCTTTGTACCACTCCTTGTATTGAGCATAGAAGTCGCGAATATAGCTGTGCGCAGTATTTTCGGCATCCTGAGGAATCCTCTTGAGATGAGGAGGAAAGACATATGCATCCATACAGATTTCTGGGAAGTCCTTTTTCATTTGAGCAAGCTGGATGGCTCCTTCGCTTGTCAACTCAGCCGGAGCCTGCTCAACGATGGCAGCTGTCGGTGGTTCAACTCTAGGCCGCTGAGTCTCGGGCCTGGAAGATTGTGAAGGCTGTTGCTGCTGTGAAGGCCTAGGGATATCTACGGGGGGCCCTAGGAGGCGGAGGAGAACGAGATCGTGATCGGTACTGGTGGCCCCGATCTCTGTCAGTACGATCATGGCCAGAACGGCCACGCCAATAATCTCTATCCCTGTCATAGCGCTCCTGGCTAGTGTAACCTTGCCCGTGGTCCCCATCTGATTCCCTCCAACGGGACTCATAATAAGAAGAAGATTGGCGCACATTACGGAGCCTATCCAAAGTGGATCCGCGACCTGACATCTCACCTGCGATAAGAAGGAGCTACAGATTAGAATCCTACAAAACAATGATTAATATGCGAAAGTCATGTAGTGGTGTGGAAGTGTGTGTAAATGTGTAAACCCCCAGACCAACCAGAAGTGTTGACCGCACTCAAAGGAAAGGGCTCGCTCATATTTAAAACATCTTGAAATTCCTCCAACCCGGGATTACATGGAATCAATATAAAATCCGGGATGGGAATGTCGTCAAGCCCTTTAAAAGTATCTCTCGAATGAGAAGGGGCGGCCTCAGAAATCATGGCTCCGGAAGTGGGAGGAGACACATCTACAGATTTCCACCCCTTAGACTTAAGTTTTTTGGAAACGACGGCCTTGCTTTTCCGTCTTTCTCCCAACTCTTCGAAGTTGCCTGAAAGATCAGCCATCGGTTCCACGTCTGTATGGGTCCTTTCTTCATCGCTCACTTCGGTTATTGTAACTCCGAGCGTTTTCTTCGCCTTTTTCTTTTCCTTCTTCTTCTTGTTTTTCTTCTTTAAGGCAGGCTTTGCCATCCCTTCGATGACTATACTTTGATTCATTTCAATCAAGCCGAGAGCTCTTAAGTTATAGTCCTTCAACACCGAGTCGATATGTCTCAGCTCGCTCGGAACTTCTTGAAGACTTCGGACTATGCCCTTGTAGTACCCGCCATCGGGTCTGGAGATAATGGCTGTAAAAGAGACAAGATGTCAATACCAATGCCAAAAAACTATTGATCAAGGAAAATCGTCAACATGATAGGACACTTACGTCGAGACAACCATCGCCTGGCAAAACCAGGAGGACATCGGACATAAAACCATTCATTCTTGAAATAGCTAAGTCTGGTCCAGGCTCCAATAATAACTTGGCAATTTCTGACTGCCTCCAAAAATGTAAAGGACGGACTATCTCCCCTACTCTTGAAATTAAATATGTATCTAATCTCGGTTGGCCTTGGTGGGCGAAAGAGACGGTCCATAAATATGACGAAGGCACTATTCAGCAACGCATGACCGTTGGGATGAAGTTGCGAAGGAGCAATTCCTAAGTACGACAACATTTCCCTGATGTATTGATTAAAAGGAGGAAGAGTTCCAGCCGCGCAAGCATGGCGGTAGAAGGCAGTATATCCTTCGGGCGGATTATGCGGTCTGTCATCAGCGCCGGGTAATAATACATCGTTCAGAGATATGTTATGTTTCAAGCATATCCGACCCAATAAGGATTTAGAGATATTAGACTGGACAGAATCAATGGGATCCTCGATAAATATAGCCTCCGGCAATTCGTCTGGAGCTGGGTCGATTACGTCAGCAGGAATATTGGGAATCTCAAGGATCGGAGGAGGAGAACTCTGAATCTCCTGCTGCTGAGAGCTCGAAGACTCCATAACTGACTACTTATCAGAAATCAGTGTTAAAACAAACAATAAACCCGTGCATCCCGCAGTGTAGAGTGTATGAACGTGTCGTGCAGTGCAAGTGCTGTGCGTTACTAAAGCAAATTTTACAGACTGAAACGAGATGTACGAACGACGAAACTCTGGAAATCAGGACTGGAAATGACCGTCATCGCTGACCGTCATATCCACGCCATTCAAATGCTACCGACCGATTCAAGTATAAATCTGTTATGTTTTTGGTTAAGTCATGGTTCCATCGATGAGATTCAAAAGGGAGTCAAGTATAGTCCTACAGTCAGGTTCAATTATGCAAGGCCGAAGCTCGTCGGGGTCAAGTGTGCTAAAGTTCATTAAGATCATCAAAGTTCAACTTGAAATTAGTCGTAGTTCAGATGTTGGAACGAGTCAGAAAAGTTGGATTCTCTAAACTGAAGGCGTTCGCATCCATCGAATCGAACCGATGTGCTTCGAATCCATATGGTTCGACTCAATGTACCTCGGGATGGAGGAACGCTTCGAATCCGTGGGCGTTGAGTGACTTCGTATCGATCGACATTCAATACCTTCGAATCGATCAAGGTATCGTTACTTCAAATCGACCGACACGAGGCCTTTTTCCTTTGCAAGCATCGATTCGAAGCTCTGCAGTCACAGTCGATTCGAATAAACTCCATTCTAGATCGATTCGAAGCAATGAAAGATAACATCCCTCAAGATCTCTGCTTCTCCTAGGAAATCTCAACGCTTTGTTACGCCTCGAATCATCGATTCGAACCATTTTTATTCAGATCTCACAACCCTTCAAGATTTTCAGAAGAAAAATTGAAGACGAAGACTTCCATTTTTGTCATTTTCAACTGGCATCGATCCATTAGTTACCTGGTTTAATGTGATTACGAATGAAGGTATAAAAGATTCAATCGATTCAGGGAAGACACGTTTTTTCTCGGCTCTGGAAAATCGATTCGAAGAAGAAGCTATAGCAACAGTGAAAAGTAAAAAGTAAAAATGAAACCGGCCTCACGTATTTATATGGATTCCAGAGAAGGTTCGTGGTGCTTCGTCTCCCGGTCATCCTGACCGTTTGCCACCGGTCAATTACCATAGCCATAGATTCGAACTACTGTTCTTGAAACCATCACGTTCGAATACAGTCACGGCATCGAATCCCTAAAAGCTCCGAATCCATCATCCTTCGAATCCTTCATAACCTTGAATCCATCGAGGCTTCGAATCCCTCATGACTTCGAATCCATCAAGGCAACATCGATGCGGGGCATCATCGATGCGAAGCAATTGAACGAGAGCTGAGTTGAAAAATCCTATCGATTCGAAGACTATCGAGTCGAACCACTAATTTCGGATCCATCGGAAACCGTCGATGAGAACGAACGCATTGCTTCGATATGAAAAATTACTTGTCTACCTTTTATACTGATTCAGGAGAGGATCGATACAAGAGGATGATCATAGACAATCGTCAAAATAATGTTTAAATTCGAATCTCAAATCGGTTCAGGAGAGGATCAATGCAGAATTCGATAACAAACCGAACTGACAACGACTTGCAATCGCGCAACGTTAACTAAATTCAAGTTAACACATATATGAACAAATGTCTGACTAATATTTGATCTTTAACGTTCGCAGGGATCAAAATGCTCATCTCGTCATGATTTCAACGACAAACAGCTAATCACAATCATACGACGGTTAATTACAGCAATAAAGAATACAACTTTCAGCAGAGCATGTCCTAATTGTCCAACGTTAGACTGCAACTGTTCAAAGCACGTCATGTTTACACAAGACGTACTTTGGGGGGCAAATGTTATCCCGCCTTTTGGCAAGGCCGAGATACCAAGGAATTGACTGGAAAGTGAGGGTCGTACGTCTCCAGCATTGCATGGCTGTTGGACAACTACAAATATCGATGAATTTTGCCTGAGTCCAGATCGGGTTACAATTGATAAGACACGTCAAGCAAAGTCGTAGAAACCAATGTTCCAAATTTTGAGACAATCCGAGTTCGTATGCCCAAGTTACCACCAGTGGAAAGTAGAAGGAATAGCCTTGGTTCGAGTCCATCAGACCCAGCCTTAGGTTCGAATCCATCATCCCTACATTAGTTCGAATCTATGAGAAGTAATCTTGCTTCGACTCTGTCGAACAAGCCATGCTTCGAATCCACCAGAAGCGAGCCATAGTTCGAATTCATCCTCATATGCCTTGGTTCGAATCCATCGAAGCCTTTCTTGCTTCGAGTCCATCAAGGGAACACCCTTCGAATCCATGAAGTGGAAGGAGCTTTGATTCCATCCTACAATTGTCTTCGAATCCATTACCTTGAATCCATTGGAGCATTCCCATCTTCGAATCCATTCAGCAATAAAGTCTTCGTATCGATCGACTATGGAATGCCCTGATCGATACGAAGGGAACGTACGTTCTATCGATTCGAAGGAGCATACCTTCGAATCCACTACTTCGAATCCACCAAGTCACAACAGCTAAAAACAAGGATTTGACCCAGTAAATTCGGAGAAAAAGATGGATCAACCCGAGGAACACGCACCACGTCATCATTCTCGCACGCAGGCATATGGATTTGAACCTATCGATTCGAACCATATCGATTCGAACGAATCCATATGACGGAAAACACAATCTTGAATCGATCATAACTCGAGATCTACAAGTCCAAATGCTATGAAATATTCACAGTAGCTTACTGGCAACCTAAGGAATGTTCATGCCAAATTTCATCTCAATCGGAGCAAATCTTGATCGATTCGAAGTTGAGTTCGAATCGATCCCGAAGTGGGCCCGGATTTCCTGAAAGCGGGCATGTGGGCCCCCTCACGTACCAGAACTGGTCTCCCCGAATTTTAGGCAAAATATCAGCCTCCTACACCTATAAATAGAGCCCCTGGTCATTCAGAAAAGGGGTCGGATAATTCTAAGAGCTAAAGAGCGCCCAGACTCTGCTAGAATTACTTCAAATCACCATCGCCGCTTTAGTTTCAGACTTAGCTTAGAAAATCAGTTGTATTACATTATAAGAAATTGTAATCTTCAAGCATCGAGCAATACAATCATCAAACTTCATAGTGGACGTAGGCGAAACGCCGAACCACTCTAAATCGCTGTCTTCTGTGCAATTTACTTTCTGCTATTTGGAGATTTTGTTAGATAATCCTCAGTTTTAATTTTCTTTCTTCACTATTATCTCTTCAAAAACTTCCGAAGAGTGTTGTGCCCATTTTTGGTACAAACACTTCCAGTACTCTTTTATTTTTTAGTTGCATTCAAAATTGAAAGGCTGCTCAGCCTAGCAAGTTCACCAGAATCACCTTTTGATGGTAAAGGCACTGAAGGAGGAATGGCTAAATTGCCACTGCATGACAGACAACCTTGAGATGTAGAGGATACCCGTGAAGGAGCCCATTTTTGATGATTTTTCTAGCGTTGGCATAGGAAGTCTTTCTTTACCTTCGGTTAAAATGAGTCCATACAATTGACATTCATTCCTAGACATATTTTCAAATCAAGTATGTGTTGATTAAGTTGGGAAATGTTTGTATCATACTCCAATTGCTGAGGGCCAAATCTTGAATAAAGTCTTCCAATAAAGTCAAGAATTTCATTAATTTGGAAGAAATCTTCTTTTCAAGTTCATTAAATGTTTCTTGAGTAGTGCTCGAAATATATTTTAATCGAATATATTTCTCATACAAGTTATTAGCTTCGGCATCGTCAATGGATGATAAGCCTAACGTGTTTGAAAGAACGATTCTCCATGGCAGTCACTAACCTATATTGGATGCTATCGAGATGTTGAGTTAGGCTGGGATCATCGAGAGATAAAATCGATTCCTTGGCCTAAATTAAAAGATAAAAAACAATTGATTCTTAATAAAAAAGGAAAAACAACAACAAAATGCATTATTAATAGTTTAAAGTATAACCGATATCATTACATTCACATGAAAAAAAATAGCAACCACATATACACTTTAGTTCTTGTTAATTCTTGAGACGAGAAACAGAATCTTGTTTTTTTTTTGGAAGGACAAAGGGGAAATGGGAGACGTAGTAGTAAAAGGAGCACCAATGCTGGGAGGAGTATGAACATAAGGAAAGCCTCGGCAATCCCATTATTTATAGAGAGGACTAAACTTGCCACATAATAATTTGGCATAATTGGTCTATATCTTGTGAAGGTATTGGTCCTTTCGATTTCCTAAGAAAATATATTCCAAGTTAGGGAATAGAGTGTACATATAATGAAGGCCGTAGAGGAAATAATATTTTGATAAATGAGACTTTTTGATTAAAATAGAATTTTCCTTAAAAGTCCTTTTCTGTTCAACCAATTTACTTAAGGTGTCTTTGGAAACAGGAGATAACGAAGGAATAAAGACAAATTCAAAAACCTGCATACCAATGACATAACAAAACCAAAAGTTAAAACATAGATTTTGCATAAACAAGTAATTACTACATCAACTTAAGCATAAAATTAAGATATACAACAATGTCTCAAAAACTCATAAAATATAGGCCCCTTATAATATTAAGCAATGAATTTGCCCTTATTAAACTTAAACCTGTTTAGTGGAAGTGAAGTAATAGTTAAAGGATTAGCATGGACTTTAGGCAAATTCCAACACTCTCAAGGGTGTAGATCTGATCCACGCTCGTCCAGATATCTCCTGTGAAGCCATCAGATTAAGCCTCCATGGTCGTTGCCTAATAAAGAGAAATCAGTCATAGGAAACCCAACATAAACTAAGTAAAGGTATTCCATCATTTTATTTCTATCTTCGATCATCACCCAAAGGAGGGTAGTGAGTTCTTTGTTTTTCTTACGAAAGTTTGACTAGTGAAAATGGGATTTTTGGGAAAGTGGTGCAACTTGCTTATTCATAAAGTCTTCTAAGTATTTGAGGCAATTTAGAAGTCTTATATATCCATCGTTCAATTCATTCAAGTCCTTACACAGCCTTTCCCCTTCTCTGTTGAATCTTGGGATTTCATCCCTATTCTTATCTAGCAAAATCTCACTGTAATTTCCGTTCTTCTTCCGACATTGGTAATTAAGATATGACTTTTAAGACTATAAAATAAAATAGGATGAGGAAATGGGTTTTAGGAAGTAATTTACCCATGGAGGAGTTATTGAGACCCTTGGCATGAAGGGTCAAGCTCTATGAATTTTAAAAGAAGAATGGTCGTGCTTGCTTAAGCCAAATGGGGTGGGACCTCTAGGAGGACTTTTTAATGGTGGCGTACCACTAGTTCCATGGTCACTGTGAGGAGAAGATAAGTCGATAGCATCATTTATGTCTTGAGGACTCCCTGATCCATCTTGGCTTGAGCCACCATCTCCATCCTTTCTTGGTGAATCATCCTTAGCATGATCATCGACACTATCATTCCTATGATCATCATCATCATTATTGTCATCAGTAGATCTATCTTTCTCCTCACTCTCTAATTCATCATTATCCAATGGAAGATTGTCAAAATATTGGAATTTTTTAAGATCGATAGGATCGTTATCCCTGAATTCAGCGAAATCACTTGGGATATGATCAAGAAGAATGTCAAATTTTCTTTTGCAATCTATCAGTAAAACAAAGTGAGGGAAAGTCTTGGGCATTTGATACACATTTTCTTGCGTAAGTAGTCCATCATCGGTCTTTCATGTCCATCTTTGAAGCTTCTCTTGTATCAACGGTTAATTCTTCCATAAATACTACCATGGCAATTGGTAGAAAAGCCTTCACAAACAAATATCTGAACTGTTGTGCAACAAAGGCAACATTTTGACAGTGCAGCTCTTCTTCATCATCGATTATTTCTTCCATGTTTTGTTTATGGTAGTTTAGATAAGGATCCATTTTAGATTAGATAGATTTGAACTTTGCGTATCTAGTTTAAGTAGGTGTGCCCTTTGTTTCCACAGAATGAAGTATTGTATAGGTATATGTAAAAGCTTCAACAATGTAGATGGTTGACCTATGTACATTCCGATGAACTACAAGATGTATAACAAATTATGACGGATGGTTCCAACAGCCGCCGATGGCTCCGTCATTTAGGGTCCGACGGCTGTTGATGGTTAGTCATTATTTATTTAACCCTAGTACTTTATTACAATATATTAGTTATATGATTTTGAAATTTAATTGAATATAATAATTCAAATCCTAAAAAGTGTAAAGATATTTTTATTCACTTATTCAAATTTATGAAATTTTTTGATTGATTAAATTAGTTTTGTCGATAATCTTTTTTATTATACAATAATATATTCGATAAGTAACTTTATTGAAAATTGAACATAGATAATCATTTTCTATAAGTTTTAGTCTATAGCTTACATGATTTTGATGAAATTTATGATACATAATAGTTTTATGAATTTATTTTTTTAAAATTGTGTATAACTATAATTTAGAAGTTTTAAATTAATTTGAAACGGCAAGTAAAAGAGGTAGTAATCATTAATATTTATTTTATATTCATTGATAACTAATATAAACTATTCAATTTTTTCTACAAATTAAAATTTTTAAACAAACTAATTTATATTAAAAAGTGTGAAATGTAATAAAAAAAAATATAGCGACCGTCGGAAGCCGTCACTAATTAAATCCATCGATGGCCGTCGAAAGTCGTCGGGATATTGCGATTATACAGCCAGCAGGCCGAGAGCTGCTTCAATTCATCATCTTGCCCAAAACACACCAAAACCCTAGCTCTTTCCACCCCAACTCTGTCATCGGCTGCTTGTAGGACTCCCCAACCATCCTCAAATTCATCATTCTTCAATCTCAACAAGCCCAGGCGATTAATTCAGCTCCAATCAGGTATTTTTTATACTAACCCTAATTACTTTTAAATTGCTAAATTAGGGTTAATTTATGATTCTAGTTGTTTATAATACCCCATTGATTGTTTATTATACTCCATTGAATGCTAATTACAGCTATCATCATTTAAATCCGAAAATTAGTGTATAATTTAGTGCATGTGTATATGCGTTAATTAGTGTATATGTGCATAATTTAGCGTTTATGGCTAACTTGGGTTAATTAGTGTATATGTGCATAATTTAGTGTATGTATTTTCTAAAATGTCGAAAATAATAATTTATTTACATAATCGTTTATTAGTTTAGACCTTTAATTATGTATGAAACCTAGTTTGCTAGAATGTGTGGCATGCAGTAAATTAGTGTATATTGTAGTTTATTTTTTAATATAGTATTATACTCATAATTCGTTAAATTTGAAAACATAAATGATTTTATAATAAAGTAAAAATTATATAATGTATTTTATAATTAATAAAATATTAAAATATAAACAAATTATTGTACAGATGCTACCATGTTATACAATTGATAAAAAATTATAATGTATATGTAACGGTAATATATATAAACAAATCGGTGCATAATGTGCTTTATTTTTTTAAATCCCTTATAGAGTTTTTAGCTCCGTCTGAAAAGTATTGTATATTATCGTTATACGGATATTCGTTTTTGTTATAAAACGGGCATCAATATTCATCTCATACAATTTTTGTTGGATTTTTTCCCTATATTGGACAAGTTACAAACACAATAAAGTGGTTATATTTTTTAAATCATTTCATCTTAAATGTTCCAAAAAATTTCGACATCACTTCTTTCTTGTTCCATGTGTATATGCATTTGTGTAAGATACAGGGAGCAAAGGGGAAATGCTGCCAAAATTTTGTTGAACCATTTAATATAAAATGATTTACGAAATGTAATTATTATTGTGTTTATAATGGAAAGTAGGATGACCGACTATTAAAGTAGAAAACCATAAACTAAAAATTCAATATTTTTAGCAAAGCTAACCGGCTTTAAAGTGGGCCCTGCTACTGTATATAAATAAAAACAGGTATTCTGCACATGCATAGAATAGCTAACATGGTTTTAAAGTAGCCAGACCACTATACATACAAAACACTAGACGTCCTTCTGAGAGGAAGAACCACTGACATCATCATCTAGACAAGGCCATATGAAATGGATAAATCCAGAGAGCCGCAATATCTGGATCAAAAACAGCAGACTCACTGGAGTATATAAATTTTCTATCCCAAGTGCCATCCTTCAAAATAAGTCTATTGTCATCCCCGTCGTCTCCATCACAGGAAAGAACAATACCATCACCAACAGCATGATAAAATAACCGCCTCCTCTCTCCATCTCCACCTAAACATATAGTAACAATCAAACTCTGGACTATATCGCATCTCAAATTTCACATGAACCAAGTCTTCTCCCTGAAGTTCCATGCAATCAATGGAGTCGGAATGACAGCATCAACAGATTGTACATCGGAAACAGGGAACTAAAAATTCATTATTATATTAATAATTTGTTAAAATTGAAAATGTATAAGTGAATTGAAAAATAAAATGTCAATAATTTTTTGAATTTCTATCATATTTTTTAAAATGGAAAAAGTGGTCAATTATATTGTTGATCAGAGAAGCTGGATCTATCAAGAAAAGTGATTGAGAGGCTCAATAAAGGAACGTTTTTATAACGGTGTGCACGTATTTATTGAATTCGTTTTAAGTAATAATGGAAATGACGAAGAAATTCATTGTCCACATAGTATGTGCAAACACTTAAAGCATTTGCACTGGATACGGTTAAAGTTCATTTTTGCCAAAAAGGTTTTGTGCCGAATTATTTTTTATAGGATGATCATGGAGAACTTGTAGTATCTAATCCTATACAGTCAAAGCAGGAGGTGAGTAATAACATTGTTATGATGAATCCCATAGAATATATGTTAAAGATGCAGCATGATTAATGTTCCCTATGGTTAAAGTTGACGATGACGATGTAAATGTCAAAGAAGAACCAAATATTGGAGCAAAGAAATTCTATGATTTATTGGATGCTGCTAAGAAACCCCTTTGGAATGGCTGTAAAAGAGGCACCCAATTATCAGTAACTGTAGGATACATTAAGATAAAATCAATATACAACTTCATAGAAGCTGGATTTACAGCTGTTGTACAAACTGCAAAATGACATATGCCACCTGATAATTTAATGTGCGAAAATCATTATAAAGTGAAAAAACTTATGTCTGCTTTTGGTTTGTCGTACCAAAAAATATATTCATGTTTAAATGGTTGCATGTTGTTTTGGAAAGAGGACATCGATCTTTGGAAGTGTAGAATATGTAATGAGGAAATATACAAATCATGAAAAAAGAAGGAAAAGGAAGTTCCATACAAGCGTATGCATTAGTTACCCATCACTCATAGGCTTCAAAGGTTGTATACATCTTTTGTAACCGCGCCTCATATGAGATGGCATAGTGTGAGAGCACAGGAAGAAGATACGTTAACACACCTAGCTGATGGAGAAGCATGGAAGTATTTTGATAAGACATGTCCCGCTTTTGTAGCGGAGAGCCGTAATGTCAGACTTGGTTTATGCACGGATGAATTTTCACCATTCTCCCAATTTGGTTCTAAATATTCATCTTGGCCTATTACCGTTACACCTTATAATTTACCTTCGTGGATGTGTTTGGAAACTCCATATATGTTTTTCACTATTATCGTTCCTGGCCCTCATGATCCGACACAAGAAACCGAAGTTTATTTACAACAATTGATTAAAGAGTTGAAAACACTGTGACATGAAGTTGAAACATACGATATTTAAAAAAAAAGGAATTTTCATATGTTTGCTTCTTAGTTATGGACTATTGTATTTTTCTGCTTATACGCCCGGTCATCTAGCTTGTCCTTATTGCATGGAAGAAACACGAGCATTTCTTTTACCGCATGGAAAGAAAATTTAGGGTTTGATTATCATCAGTGTTTTCTCCATATTAATCAGCCTTTTAGAAGAGATAGAAAAAACTTTACAGCTAACAGAGCAGAGACTGTGCAACCACCAACGATTTGGTCAAGCTAAGGAATATATGAACTTGTAAAGGATTATCCAAAGATACATGAAATCGGAGTACAAATTGAAATTCCAGGTAAATCGACGATTCATAATTGGTGCAAACAAAGTATATTTAGGGCGTTGTCTTATTGAAAAGATCTCCTACTTCGTCATAATATTAATGTGATGCATAATGAGAAAAACATGTTTGATAATGTGTTTAATACAATTTTAAATGTTAAGGGAATGACTAAGGATGATTTGTAATCAAGACGTGATATACAAGAATTATGTAAGCATTCTGAGCTCCATATCAAGTCAAATGACACTAAAAAACCCAAAGCATACTATGAGTTAAACAATAACCAAGTTAAAGTTCTATTAAAATGGATCGGAGGGTTAAGTTTTCCTGATGGGGTTTCTTCTAATCTTCATAGATGTGTCGACTTTGAAAACGGTAAATTGAGTAGGATGAAAAGCTATGATTGTCACATAATGATGGAAAATTTATTACCCGTCGCATTCAAAGAACTATTGCCCATAAAAGTTTGGACGGTTATAACGTAACTTAGTTTGTTTTATTAAGAGCTTTGTTCGACTGTGTTAAAAGTTGAATGTCTATGCAAACTTGAAGTATAAATCCCTATATTACTCTGCAACCTGGAGAAAATATTTCTTTCGGGTTTCTTTAATATAATATAGCATTTACCTATTCATTTTCCATCTGAAGCACGTCTTCGAGGTCCCGTGCAATATGGATGGATGTATCCATTCGAGAGGTATTAATATTGAGTATATTAAATATTAGCTTAATTACATATATTAGGTACTTAAATCATCTAAAGAAAAAGTTAGACAAAAAGCACGAGTTGAAGGTTTGATTTGCAAATTATATGTCGAAGAAGAAGCTTCTTCTGTTTCTCTCATTATTTCAGTGACTATGTGAACTTATCATTTGAAAGTATTCCACATAATGATGAAGGCGTCACTACAAGAAATGTTATTTTTTATAGCGCAAATACATAGCAAGCTATTTCGTAGTGTTATTGTTCATTTTAATTTGTTTTGCTGGCTATGTAACACTTTGAGGAAGCGCCTCCCCAATTATTTTCGTTTCCGCCTCTTTCCCAATTATTTCCCTCTTCATTTTCATTCATTTTTCCTTCATCCCTCAAACCAGAAGATGCCTTAATTCTCTATCCCTCTCTTACAAATCTCCATGACATCTATATCCTCCCTCGTAAACTCCAACCAGGACCTAACTAAACATACCCTAATCCATTCACACGACAAAGAAAATATGTAAACATGTTCATAGAATTAGAGGGATGCTAACGCGGCTGATTTGAACAGAAGGAGCGCGGGACGCTGATGTTGGGTTGTGGAGTGCGATGCGGTATGGAGATCTGGTGGGGGTCAGTTCTGGATGAGCAAGGCAAGGACGGAGAGGTAAGGGTTGAAATTGAGGGGAAGGAGCTTTGCTTACCTAGAGAGATGCATGGATAAGGTCAATTTAGGAAGTAGGAAAAGCTGATTTGGTCGGGTCTAGGAAGCTTGACTTGCGGAGGAAGATGGAGCTTACTATGGTGATCTTAAGGAGAATGAAGACAAAGCTATTATATATTTTCAACTTCAGTTGTTACGGTGGGTAGCATGGGTGAGCGGAGACAGCAATCTACAGTAAGTAACAAATACAAACCGAAATTATGAGCGAATAAGAATTCAACATGGATTCTTTTTTCTTCAGGTGGTTGTTAAAAAAAGTGTATTTCTTGTTTTCCCTTTTTACCCTTGAATTCATAGTACAATGGTTGTTTAATTTTATGGCGTAATGGAATGGACAATTCAATCAATTATTGTTCCTTAAAATTTAGTTATCGAGAAAGTTTAAATCAATAGTTAGAACAACAGTCTAAAAAAGTTCAAATTCGATGAAATCAGTATCATTTTTTTAGAAAAAGCACAGGTGCCCAATTAGTCGTCATCTTGACAAAGGTAATGATTTATATTAGTAGTTAAGAGATTGTCTGTATTGGTTCTTGCCATTATTGCTGGTAGCAAATGGGATGTGGACCTGATGTGGAGGTGGTACTGTTTGGCTAGCATTGGTAGCCTGATATGTGGTGAGCAAGGGGATTTACTGATGTATAATTTTTTTTATTGTCTTACAAATCAGATTAGGGTAAAAAAAATTATTCCGATCATTCCTAAGTTGATTAGTACTTAGGACTAATTAAAATTTAGCATGACAAAAAGTTAAATTTGAGGTAAAAACTTTTTTCTAGGAAACAAATTGTGACTGGTTCAATTTATGATAAATTTTATGTTGGCTTTTGATAAGTAAATATATATGATAAAGTGTTTTTTGAATGTGTATAGATGATAAAATTTGCTAACATGCTTTTCATGATATCATCCAACTGTGCAAATGAGGAAATGATTGTTTAAGTGGTTAAATAATATATTTTGTAGTCTACAAGGTTGGTTACTATTATGAAAAAGATATTAGCTGTGTGTATAAATTTTGTTTGAATATATTCTAGGAGAACTCGACGGACCGGTAAACTCCTGAAGGGAATTAAGTTGTGCCTATCCGCACTATGTGTATAAATTAAATGAGAAGCAAGTAGATGATGACAACCATATTGATAGAAAAAATGCAACAAACAAAATTGAAAAGTAGATAAATACCTTGGTTGATCTTTTTGTGAATTGCTTGCAAAACTTTGTTGTTGAACTAAATACACGATGTTTGATGTGTTAGATGATATTACTATCTTTTACTTATGCACTTATAGCGATATGGACTGGCTTATATTCAATTTTACATGTGTTTCCTTGTACAAGTGCAATTTAGAATCAAATGAATCTTGTATTACTTCTAATGCTTTAAAACAACAAAGAATTTTAATTATGCTACCGTATAGAAATACAACATATTAGAAACATAGAAGCAACTACAGTAAAATACAATTGTACAACTATAATAATCTTTCACTTGTGTAGTGATAATAATATGACGTAATACATGTTGAATTTCACTTTGAGCATCGGATATGTTTGATATGAATTGAAGATTTGTCAAGAAAATAAGAATGAAGTGTTTATATATGTAATATTTTATAAATCTATGTTATATGGAGCGAATGCTTTTTTTACAGTTATTTTTGTTGATTATATAGTGGATTTTTTTTGTTTTTCTAGGAACTTTTGATTATGAAAAGGGTATGGATTTGTTTGACAATTACGTCCAAGCCATTGGAGATACAGGAATTTCATTCTAACACGAATCCAGGTATTCATCTTCTTTTAATAGGTTTTCCATGCTAAGTGTAAAAATGGCTATTAGCAAAAATTATTCTTAACACCAGAATAGTTGAAGTATTCAACTTTTAAGAAATTAGAATGGAACTATTATGGAACAGGTATCTCACATTTCGTCCCTACTAGCTACAATGCTAATAGAACTTGGTATGCTTAAACCAAAATAGGTTTTATTTTTTGTTAATACTGTTAGCAAAACCAATTAATTTTTATTTTTTCTTTTAGTCTGAACATTAGCTTAAACTACCCTCTTAATTGGTTTTTGTGAACAAGGTGCTTATATGACAGGCCAATGCACATCTTGCAAGTTTATAAAGCTCTTTTTCATTCGTTTGATGATGTATTCTTGAAGCATTCATTTTGAAAAAGAAACACACATAATCCCCCTTTTTTCTACATGCATTTTTTTATCAAACTTTAAACAAAGCAATTTATATGTTTCCTACTAAAAATAATAGTTTATTTTGCAAATTTCGGTACTAGGTTGACTCTTGTGTGCAATCTATTTTTATAGCTAACTTCTAACATGATGTAGTCATGCATGTTCAATACCGGAGATAGGATATAATATGAAGACAATAGTGGAAATAAGACCACTTACACTTTAATGACACCGCTGGCAGCTCTGTTCTTCCGTCTTAACCATATTGTGCAATTAGCTGATTTTAACTTGCGTTAGAAAGATCAAAGAAGTAATGGGAATTTTTATTGTTGTGTACATGTCAAAAAACAATATGGCATTGCCTGATCTGATTACTGTAATTTACTATTACTATACATGGCTTAATCACTCTTGTCTCTTCACTCAAACATGAGTTATCATCTTTAAGTTGTGAATATAATAACAGGTTGGACATTGCTGGTCATTTCAGAACTAAAGGGTTGGCTATCACCTTTGTTGTTTCTTCCTCTAATTCACATGTTCTTAACTCGGTAAATTCTTATTTAAAGTTCATCTGCAATTTGTTTTAACCCTGTTCCTAACTATTTTTGCTTGAAATACTGCATGTAAGTTCAAGAGTGGTTGAGGTTAATATCAAGGAGTTGCCCGAACATATCGATACTTCAACCTACAATAAGTTGTTTTGCTATCATGTTTAAGTTATCGAATTACTTTTATACAGCTGCGTTAGTAGAATTCACAAAGTCTGAGGTTGTCGCTGCTATTCTAGAACATTCATCTATATTTGGTATGCACCACATAAGGATTGGCTAGCAAAAAACATCTTGGGACTATCATTTTGCATTAAGGTTTAATCCTTTTTTACCATATGGTTTCAACACTAACTAGTTGTAAGAAACAACAAGCATGTGTTAAATTTAGTTCATAAGCTCGAATAGTGATATAACATGTTTGTTTTGTTGAAATTTAATTATATACCACAACATGCAAAATTTTGGATTTTTGATTGTTTTATGATTAAATATGTTGAAGGCCTCTTTCATTGATTTTTGGATATCATGAATCTCAGTTGTTAACTTCAAAAAATTTCAAAACATTCACAGTTTCGACGTACTCTTTGTTTTCTATGATATAGAAACAAAAGCCCTACATATTCGTGGTACTTTATATCTGAAACTAAAGAATCGGCTAGATTCTATTTATTATTTAACGGTCTTTACTAATATATGCTTTGGCAATCACACAAAACTTATTTTTCATTATCACTATATCAATTTTAGCCTTTTATATTGAATCAATGTGATTATTAAATTAACTTAGTTGATATAGTTTTATAAAAAATAAACAAGTTTATAAAAATTAACTAAGTCGATATTAATAATAAATTAACTAATATTTACGAAAATTAACTAAATTTATAATAATAATACTAAAAACAGCAGCAACAATCATAAATAATAAAAATAGTAAATTAACTATATGTTTTACAAAAATGAACTAAGTTTATAATAATAATAATTATTATTATTAATAATAGTAATAACAATAATAAATAATAAAATATTAACCAAGTTAACTAAGTTCTATAAAATTAACAAAATTTATATTACAATAATAATGATAATCAATAATAATAATGATGACGATGATAATAAATTAACTAAGATTATAAAAATTAACTTTTTTTATTAAGTTATATAAAATTTAAGCAAGCTTATAAAATTTAACTAAGTTGATGATAATAATAAAATAATTTAAGTAATGTTTATGATAATTAACTAAGTTTACAATAATTATACTGACGACAACAACAACAACAATCATAATAGCAATAATAACAATCAATAAACTAAGTTTTATAAAATTTAGCTATGTTTAAAATAATAATAATAACAGTATTAGTACCTATAATAAATTATATAATATTAACTAAGTTTTATAAAATATTAACCAAATTAGCTATCAATTGTAGGAATGCCATCCTACTTAATTAAGCTATCATTCTTTCTCCATGCGAACAAAGTCAACGACTCATATTTTTCCAAGTACATTTGCATGTGTTTAGATGCTAGCAAATTTCTAGCCATGCTCTACTGTTTTCTTGAATCAACCAGTTTAGAATATGATCTCTACACTATAAGATGTTTTTATGATTCGAATAGAGTCATCCAGACTTTAATCTTATGTTCAACTATTTGCTTAATTATCGATATGTATTACTAAAATATTAGTGGTTATTGCTATTAAAATTTTGAATCTTGTTCTATATTGTAGCTGTAGAACTTCTATTCATTTAAGTGTTTTAAACTCTATTGTCTTATTATTATTTTTTACAGAAATTATTTGCCTGCATTTTAGGGTCATATTTAGGTTCTATTTCAGTTCACTCCTTAGTTATGACACCCACTTTGTCTTGTTCAACAGGCTTGCCTAGTTTGCTATAATTTAATGCATTAAGTAAACAAACATCATACTGTAGGACTGGATTTCGTTCTATTATCGTTTGAACATGTTTATATTATTACTCGTATTTATATCATAAGTTTAAATAAAATTATCAAAAAAAACACTTGAAGACCTTCCCCTGCATGGTAATAGAATTTTCTTGAATTAATACATTGGTAATTTAAAGTAAAATCTAGGGGTACGATGTATACAGTACCACTCTGTTTAAAAGAATGTTAATTGCAACTTTAGAGTTCTTAACATGCTAGCAAATGTCAAAACTGTGGTACATATTTCCGAGGGTGAATATGAAATCAAATTTCAGGTGCTGATTCAACCGGAGTGCCAGCAATTCCAACAGCCAAAAGGAATAGATTTCCTGGCCTTAGAGGTATTGTAGTCTGTCCTCATTTTAGCTGTCACATCCTCAGTATATCAACTATTAATATCTTCATCATTACGCCCTATTTTATTATGGTGATGGATCAAATACCTATAATGAATGGTTGAGATTTAATGGAACAAAAGTTTTACATTCATTTCTATAATAACTGATTTGCTATAAATATATTTATGAGAACTGAATATTGATTATCAAAACTATATTAATTATCAGGTAGGAGCTCCAGGAAAACTCTTGAAGAAATGGTGAGCCGAATCAGGTTATTCTCTTCTTTTTCTTGAATTTAAATGCCCTCATGTATATGCTTTCTTTTGCATTATAAATTATTAAAACCTAAAACTATATTTATTTACTATTATAGAAGAACTGTATTATTAGCAATGTTTATTTCTGATAATGCTTTGTAAGTAAAGAACACTGGGAAAGACTCCTTCCGGGGGGTATATGAGTTTTTGCAGACCATTTTCATTCCTGCACACATATACAAATATAAACATACATACATGATACAAGTTGAATTGATTGAGCAATGGTGTAGGTTTGACTGCTGGTATGTATTCCGGTTTGACATACGGCTTAAGGGAGGCATGAGGTTCTCATGATTAGGTTAGTTCATTTCCTATATCTAGCATTCTATGCTTTAATATTCAAGACCATTCATATGTAAATTATAGAATTTTAGTTAAAAGGTGGCAAAGCTGGATGATCTAAATATGCAAAAATATAGCGCGTGGCTCGAGCAGCTCTTGCACTGACAACAGAAGATACAACACACGAGCTTCATGTTACTTCCACCTTTTGCTTTTACATGTCTATATCTTTGTTTTTATAAACATGCACATAATATAAAATGGAAAATTACGTGGTTAAAACAATGAGATATTATACGTGTATGAATATTTGATTATGTTTTAATACATTATGTTACATTATTATGTTTATTGTTTTTTATGATTATTGCATTATTATGTGTACACAGAAAAATAAACATAACACTTAAAAAATGTCACAGTTATGTAATAGAAGTGCTATGAAAAGGTATTATAATGCAGGTGCTTACCGTTGAAGGATAGTGGAATAAAAGCGCTATTATATCTACGTAGTTTATAGCGGCATATACATGATGTACTAATATATAAATTTCGGACATATAGCGCTATAGAAAAAGAATATTATAGCGGCCTATATGCGCTATAAAAACTTACTCTTTTATAGCGGCATTTTTTGTGTTATAAATACGTCACTGGTTTTCTATAACATGTCGATATATAGCGTTTATCGAACCACTATGATTTTCTTTTATAGCGGTTATATGCCGCTATGGATGATCCTTTTTCTTGTAGTGCGTTGAACAAGTTTCTTTTCAAGCAATGTTATTTATTATTAGACAGCATGGTCGACCTGCTGGAATGTGGAACTATGGTTAGCCGATAGAGATTACTATGTAGCATGCACATATATTATTCTTTATTGTGCTGAAGTTGCACCATTTGTTAGGTAATATTAAATAACAATTCTCGATATATTTATTTCAATAATACATGTGTAGATTATAATGCAATATATTATCTATATTTGCAGTGTTTGCTAATCACAACATCCATGCGGCGACCTCAGTAAAGAATTCGCTGGTTGGTTTTCGAACTACGTTTACGATAATTAGTCATGATTTATTAAAGGTCTGTATCATATTGAATACAGTGGATTTGAGCTGAAGCCATTAGAAGTTGTTCTTGATGTTTCTAAGCTTGCTTACAGAAGCAGGATGATCGCTTGTTGGCCTAAGTATGATAGTATCTCACCCCACATCCTAGAGTGTATCTGGTAGGACTTCCTCATAAGTGTAAATTTGTATATCATTATATATAACTACCATACAATTTGTTGACAAAGTATAAATGTATCTTATATTTTTTCAATGTGCAGGGGGAAGTAGACTTACAAGAAGTTGACCATCTCCTTTGCAGAAACTATTGGATAAAGAAAATGTGGAAGAACTTCCGTGACACGATGCCAGCCGCAAAAAAATGCGGGGAAGAAGCCTGACTGGATAGGCGCAAGGGTGTGGGAAGTTTGGGTTGCTCATTGGAATAGCAATGAAGTGAAGGTAAGTTTATTAATATCTTATTATTTATTTAAATTGAAGTTTCATATACAAACTATCACACATTATAAGAGTATATTCTGATAGGTCAAAATATCACTTTAACTTGTTTCGTATATAATTTATAAATGTAAAATATAATATTCAATTTAAACTTGCAGGCAGAGTTGGAGAGAAACTTTGCGAATAGAAATAAGAATCTAGTCACACATCTAGTGGTTCTAAGTCATTCCAACGTTACGGTCAGGAGCTGGTAAATTTATTAATTGTGATTATAAACAGTTATTGCATTGTATAATTTTGTATATACAATAATAATAAATAATAATTATTATAGGAAAGAGAGCGTCTGGATCTCGTCTCCTACATGGACGTGTTTCCCTGAACTCATGCCATCGAGCATGAAAATGAAGATGGCACATTCACATACACATGGCATGACTCGAAATCACAACAGGCTCATGTAAGCATGTTTTAAGTTATAAGTTATTATTAATCAGTTTAATTAAGTAGTTATAAAATATTAAATAATGTAGTAGTAATTTCAATTGTATTTTTTATTTTAAAACGTAGGAAAAATTTATGCAACAACGATCGCAGTTGCTTGAGGGAACGGGATAGGAACAGTTGACTACTGACAAGGAGGACGCGATTTTTGAAGCTGCCATGGATCCGCCATTGCGGAATAGGCATTATGGCTTTGGCAGCCAAGAGGTAATGAATAATATGTTTAGATTTGACTATTTACTAATCTCTCGATTGCAACGAACTTGAAATTTTTTAGATTATTCATCGGAAATTGCTTTTGGGTTTAAAACTGAAAGTCACATGTGTTACTTACTTGCTTTTGGTCTTCTCAGTAATAGGTAAAACGTTATAGATAATAAATGATAATATATGTTTCTACTAAATCTGATAATATATGATCTTATAATTAAAATTCGATGTAGCTTATAAAATCAATTTCTTATATAAAAGTTAACCGCGCATCAAAATGTAGTTAGATAACGAGATGAATATATATGATTACCTAATGTGAAAACAATTTTTTCTTAAAATATTAATTAATATAGCTTATAAAGCAAGATGCAACCGAATTAGTGATTTTGTTATAAATTATCCCATGTATAAAATTTAGAAAAAATTGCAATAACTAATAACTAATATTCGATCACCCCAACCAACTTATTTTCAAATTGAGTCAGATCAGATTTAAAGTTTGGACAAATTAGATGTAGATTAAAAATTTAAGACAAGACTAAAATTAGATCTTATAGTTAATATGATAGAATAGGTAGATTATCAGGATGAATTTTCAAAAACAAACATAAGCAAAATTTTGGTTCTAAACACAATCATGATAATCTATCCATGTAACCTCCTTTTTTATATATATACTTCCACAAACTCTGGATTGAGAAGATACCCCAACCATTCTCAATTTAAGCAAAGCAAGTAAGGTAATGATGTTTTTGAATCCCAACGCTATTCTATTTCACGCCTCCTCCACGATCCTCTACTCATCTCTACCATTTCATATAAATACTGTAAATCTGATAATATGATCTTATAATTAAAATTTAATGTAGTTTATAAAATCACTTTCTTATATGATCTTATGTATCATGCTGTTATAGGGCTGCTAAGCCCACTTTTTTGCTAACCATTAGACAAAAATCCCTTATTAAATCATATAAGTGTTGCAGGCTAAACCCAAGCAGAGCGCCTACAGATTTAGGTTCAAGCAAAGATTCAAGAACTGAGAGCTAGAATTGCTGAGCTGGAGGAACGAGACCATTGTCGCGCTGTGGAGTGGTGCAGTTGGATGAGCGCATTGTTATGTATATGCAGCAGCATGACACGTTTCCTTCGTCAGCTGGTTTCGAAGGCGATGATAAGGCTTGATAGATATGCTTTTTTTAGTTTGTGTTGAGATATTGTACGTATATGCACTTGTAGATGGTGAGGATGATGTATTTTCTTATGTTTGATATATTTTGAGGAAATATTGGATGATGTGTTGGGTTGTTTTAGCATGATGATACGCTTTGAGATGTTGGTTGTTGATTTTGTGTATGTTGTTGGAATGTTTTATTGTATGTTGAATTATTTAAGTTTGATTTGTTGTAAATATTGATGTTTTTTATTATTGATGTTTTATATGTGATTGGGCTCCTATATGTGATTTATATGCGTGAAATTGAGCTGCGGTATATATTGATATGTATGTTTTGTATGAGATCTGAATGGCGGTAGAAATAAAAAAACAGCTCAGTTTTCGAACGGCTTCCGACGGCTAATTGATATACAATAAATAGCAGTACCCAACGACTTACGACGGCTGCCGACACAAAAGTGATTAGATCGTGGCTAACCACGTGTACACGACGGCCATCGGAAAGACTTTGATAATGCCATTGGAAGCCGTCGGAAACCAAACGATGACGCCGTCGGAACACCGTCGGTAATGTCGTTGGAAGTCATTGGAAATCAAACGACGACGCCGTCACAAAGCCATTGGAAACATTGTTTAGTGTGATGACCTTCTTTCCGATGACTTTTTTCGACAGCTGTCATCGGCTACCGACAGCCGCCGACGGTTATATGCAGTCGGAAATGATGTTGTATCTTGTAGTGATGGCAGATGCTTCAGGCCACGCGAATTGCCGAATTGAAACAAATAAACTTGTATTTGTTTCAAGAGCGTGGATGGTTGACACGTTACGTTCTGACGGCAGATGTTTCAGATCATGCAGAATGCCCAAACATACTTTGTTTAATTCAACAGCGTGAGAGGAAAATAAGTCAATGAAGTTTTTGTCGTTTTAAAATTAAAACAGCGAAAAGTTGTCGTTTTATTAAAACGGCAAACTCTTCATTCTTTTATTTTCGTTACAATAATTGTTGAACTATTCTAATGCCTAGGTTTTTTTTTTTCTAGTTGAACAACTCGTTCAGTGTAAACATAAGAAAGATTCCTAGTATATATTGGAACTCCATAAGTCTTCTGCGACGTCCCATACAATTACATTAATTTACTTAATTAGTAAACAATAAATGGTTGAGAGTGAGTCGAGGTAGGGGCGGAAGGGTTTTGGGTGGAGAGGAATTGGGCTGCTCCTTGTACTATAAAAGAACCAGGTAAAAGGATAAATATTATCGGAAACAGGTTGTTTCTTAATGAATGGTGACTACACAAGGGCCACGTATAATCCAAATTCAAAAGGCAGCAGCGACCACAAGAGCAATGTCTTCTACTTTAACTCCAGTTTCTCACAGTCCCATCACTGCTAATCAAATAGTGAACTACAAAAAATTGGGAAGAAGGAGAAAAGGAGCAAGCATCATAAAACACAGCATCAGCTTTACACCATCAACCAAGCTCATATGCAAATATTCCAAACTAAAACAAAAGGAAGGAGAAGAAGAAGAAGATAAGAAGACGAATAACCTCCTTCTTCGCTTTGCCTGGTACAGTTCCGAGATCCTCGGAATCGCAGCTTCTCTTCTGAAAAGCAAACAAAAAGATAATGAAAAGGAAAAAGAAAACGAATGGGTGGATATGGTTATAAGTAGAGAGGATGTAGTCAACTGTATCAAGCATGATTTCCTTAACTCTTATTTTGTCACAGGTATACATACATCATTTTTATGACACATGTATGTATATGATGCAGTGCAGAAAGCTAAGGGTCTAGGTCGCTCACGACCTAAAGAGTGTGTAGGTCGCTCACGACCTAAGGAGTTAAAGGGGGGAGTGAGTGATACCGAGAAGAAAGTCCAATTCGGTGAAGTGTTAGGTCGCATACGACCTAACAAGGCTTTTAAGTTGGAGCTACGACCTAACAGAAACGAGGTGCTGAAACGACCTAACATGTTCTTAGGTCGCGTACGACCTAACTGTGCAGTGCAACATGGTGAACGATCTAACATAACACCAAGTACAGAGCTACGACCTAACGAGTTAGTGGATGGCGAACTAAAACAAGGAGATAGGTCGCTGGAACGACCTAACATGCTTTTAGGTCGCGTACGACCTAGCGAGATAGGAAAGAGGGGGCTGGAACGAGCTAATGGGGTGCTCCGACCTAACAAATCACGACTTAAGATAGGTCGCAAAGTCTTAGGTCGCAAAGGCCTAGGTCGCAAAGTCTTAGGTCGCAAAGGCTTAGGTCGCATAATCTTAGGTCGCAAAGGCCTAGGTCGCAAAGCCTTAGGTCGCAAAGGATTAGGTCGCAAGGCCTTAGGTCGCGAAGGCTTAGGTCGCGAAGAATCTCTGAAGCCGCTTCTGTTAGGTCGCAAACAAAGGGATGCCGTTCATTCTTAGGTCGCAAAGCTCTGGAGGCCATTGATTTCCCCAACTCGCCGATCTGGAATGCTGTGTGTTCATTTGTTAAGTCGTGGAATAATGTAATTAGGTCGTTACCGACCTAAGTGAGTTGTTTGTCTTTTAACATGTTTGTTAGGACGCGTCTGTACTAGGTCGCAACATTCAAGGTCGAAGGTCGTTTTCGACCTAAGTACTTGTAATATTTTGAAACTTTTCTGCTGTGTTGAGTTGTAGCCTATAAATAGGCGTGTATGGTCATTTTGTAAAGGTTGTTGAATATTGAATAAAATTCTCTTTTGATTGCTTTGTGCTTTCCTTCAAATTGGTAGTTGAGTGTAATCTCCTATCTCCTCTTTCGGATAATCGAGTGCGCTCGATTCAACGATTGTAGAAGCCGATTCGCGGAATCAAGTGCGCTTGATCAACGCTTGAAGAATTGAAGATCTTTGAACCCGGTATCGTGCGCGATCAACGAGTTCGAGATAGCTAGAGTTCGGTATCTTCGGATCAACGAATTCGGGCAATTCAGCATTCATCAATCCATCGACTGCTACTTTCACCGATCTACATTGTTTTTGAAATATCCGCTGCGTCAGTTTTGGTATCAGAGCTTGTTCTAGCCAATCATAGCTAGATCGAGACTTGGAGCCTATTCAATTTGAAGTTTGAAGAGAAGCCGAGCTTGGAGTGTTAGGCCGTGCTCAAGAGTGAAGTGTTCATCATTGTTCGAAGATTGTTTGATCGGATTTGCATTGGAGGCCGAAACTTTGTCCATCGTGTTCATCGCGATTTGCTACAAAGTGGAAGTTTTCGATCCGTTTCATTTTGGATCAAAATCCGAAAAGTGTTAGAATTTGTGAAGTTTCCAAGTATGCCGCCAAGAAGAGCTAATCGCCACCAAAACGTAGAAGCTTTGTATCGAAGAGAAGAAGCTGATGAGATGGAGCAAAGAATCAATGAGAATTTTAGTGAAAAGCTTAACGAAGGAATTGGCCGGTTAGAGAGGCTTATGACGGAGATGAATCAAAATCGGAGAAGGGTTTCACCAGAATCTAATCATGGAGGTAGTAGAGTCTCACCACATTCCAATCGAGACCGAAGTGTTGAAAATGACCAAGGGCGTGGGAGGAACGTGAATGATCGAGAACGGAGGAACGTTGATAGAAGGGATGATGGTGGAAGGCGTAATGGTAGTAGAGATGTTGGTGGTCAGAATCGACATCGTTATGCATCTGATTTTGAAGAAGAGTATGATGGTGGTAGTGTTCAAGGAAGAGGTCAAGGAAGAAACTATTCTGAGTATGATCACAAGTGGGAATCGGGGATGAAGACAGAAATTCCTGAATTCAAGGGTGGTATGCAAGCGGAGGAGTTTCTAGATTGGGTGGCTAATGTAGAGGAGATTTTTGATTTCAAAGAAGTACCAGAACATCGTAGAGTGAAGTTGGTTGCTACGAGGCTGAGGGGTAGAGCTTTGGCATGGTGGCAGCAAACCAAGCTTACACGTGAACGCATGGGAAAGTCAAAGATTGAATCTTGGGAAAAGATGAAGAAATTGATGAAAGCGACATTCTTACCTTATAATTATCAATCGCTTATGTATCAGAGATTGCAGAACTTGAGACAAGGAACGAAGTCTGTGAATGACTATGCTGATGAATTTTATCAACTCATTGCAAGGAATGATATTATGGAAACAGAAGAGCAGCTGACATCTAGGTTCATTGGAGGATTGAGAATGCAGATTCAGGATATGGTCAATATGTTCGATCCAAGATCTGTAGCGGAAGCACATCAGAAAGCGTTGGCTTGGGAAAAACAAGGGAGACGAGGAGGTGGTGTGTTTACTAATTCTAACAATCAAGCGAAGGGTGTTGGAGGAAATTCTAATGTTTCTAAACCTATCAGTAGACCAGTGGTGAAGGAGGCTGAGAAGACAAGGGTTAACAATGGTTTCAAATGTTACAATTGTCAGGAAGTGGGTCATAAAAGCAGTGAGTGTCCAAAGCCAAAGAAGAGAACCATGATTGTGGAAGTTGATGATGAGGATGTTGATGAGGAGTGTTCTAGTCCAGTTGAGGAGGATAAGCAGGATATTGCGTCAGGAGACGAAGGTTGTAACCTAATGCTGAGGAGATCGTGTTTAACACCGAAGCAGGAAGAAGCTAGTTGGTTGAGGAGTAATATCTTTCAGTCAACATGTACTATTCTGGGGAAGGTGTGTAAGTTTGTAATTGACGCAGGAAGCTGTGATAATATTATTTCAACCGAAGCTGTGACGAAGTTGAAATTAAAGACAGAGAAACATCCGAGTCCATACAAGTTAGCATGGTTGAGAAAAGGAGGAGAAGTGAAAGTGGATAGACGAGTTCGTGTACCATTCTCTATTGGGAAGAAATACAAAGATGAAATATGGTGTGATGTAGTAGAGATGGATGTTTGTCATTTATTATTGGGAAGACCATGGCAGTATGATCGAGCAGTACAACATGACGGTCGGACCAATAGCTACAGTTTTATGTTTAAAGGCACGAAGATTATATTAGTTCCAAAGAAGAGATCACAAGAAGAAAGTAAGTCCGAAGAAATCGAAGAGCTGAAAACTTTATTGACTTTGAAGGAGTTTGTTAAAGAAGTTGAAGAAGAACCGGAAGTATTCTTGTTGATTGGACGTGAGAGTAGTGAAGAAGTTGAAATTCCTGAAGAAGTTAAACCAATCTTGAAAGAATTTGACGATGTATTTCCAAAGGAGTTACCAACGGAGTTGCCACCGTTGAGGGATATACAACATCAGATAGATCTTGTTCCAGGTGCTGTATTGCCACACAGACCACATTATCGAATGAGTCCGAAGGAACATGAAGAGTTGCGAAGGCAAGTAGAGGAATTGCTTGAGCAGGGGCGTGTGCAGGAGAGTCTGAGTCCTTGTGCTGTACCAGCTTTATTGGTACCCAAGAAGGATGGGACATGGAGAATGTGCACTGACAGTCGAGCATTGAATAAGATCACTGTGAGATATAGATTTCCAATACCGAGGTTGGATGACTTGTTAGATCAGATAAGCGGAGCTACTATCTTTTCTAAGATTGATTTGAAGAGCGGCTATCATCAAATTCGTATCAGACCAGGAGATGAGTGGAAGACTGCTTTCAAAACCAGGGAGGGTCTATACGAATGGTTGGTTATGCCATTTGGCTTATCAAATGCACCAAGTACTTTCATGAGGGTGATGAATCAGATTTTTAGACCGTTCATTGGGAAATTCGTGGTGGTGTATTTCGATGGTATTCTAATTTACAGTGGGAGTCCAGAGGAGCATTTGAATCATCTTAGAGAAGTGCTGATGGTATTGCGACAAGAACAGTTCTATGCTGCAACGAAGAAATGCGTGTTCATGACGCATAGTGTTTTATTTCTGGGGTATGTTGTTTCAGAGAAAGGGATACAGGTTGACCAAAGTAAAGTTGAAGCGATTAGAGATTGGCCGCAACCCAAGACGATAACGGAAGTTCGTAGTTTTCACGGGTTGGCTTCATTCTATCGAAGGTTTATACCACACTTTAGTAGTGTGATGGCACCTGTTACAGATTGTATGAAAGGCAAACAGTTTGCATGGACAGAGGAAGCAGGGAGTGCTTTTGGGAAGATCAAGGAATTGCTGACGTCTGCACCAATCCTAGTATTACCTGATTTTCAGCTAGTGTTTGAACTACATACTGATGCATCCAAGGTTGGGATTGGAGGAGTGTTGAGTCAGAAGGGGCGTCCAATTGCATATTTCAGTGAGAAGTTGTCAGGAGCAAAGATGCGATACAGTACGTATGATGTGGAGTTCTATGCTGTTGTACAATCTATTAAGCACTGGAGACACTATCTGTTTCAGAAAGAGTTTGTTCTTTACACTGATCATGAAGCATTGAAGCATTTGCAAGGGCAAGACAAGATTTCAGCGAGACATGCATCGTGGATTGCATATCTGCAACAGTTTACTTTTGTTGTGAAACACAAGTCAGGGGTGACAAATCGAGTGGCTGATGCTTTGAGTAGGAGGAGTCATTTGTTGACTACACTGAGAGTTGAAGTGATGGGGTTTGAAATGTTGCCGGAATTATTTGTTGAAGATCCTTACTTCATGAAGTTTGTTGATAAAGTTAAGGAGGGAAAGACGGATGAGTTCTTGATGGTAGATGGTTTTCTTTTTAAAGGAAGTCGATTGTGCATACCGGAGGGTAGTCTGAGAATGAAGATTATCAAGGAGTTACACGAAGAAGGGCATGTTGGAAGAGACCGTACCTTACAGTTAATTTCACAATCCTACTTTTGGCCATCGATGAGGAAAGAAGTGGAGAGGTTTGTGGAGCGTTGTCATATTTGTCAGGTTTCGAAAGGAACTGCGACTAATGCTGGTTTATATATGCCATTACCTGTACCAAGTAAACCATGGGTTGATGTGAGTATGGACTTCGTGTTGGGATTACCAAGGACACAGCGTGGTAACGATTCCATATATGTGGTGGTGGACAGATTTTCGAAGATGGCGCATTTTATTGCTTGTAAGAAGACGGCGGATGCTGTTCATGTTGCTCAGTTGTTTTTCAGGGAGATCTATAGACTTCATGGATTGCCAGAATCTATTGTGTCAGATAGAGATACTCGATTTCTGAGTCATTTTTGGTTGAGTTTGTGGAAAATGGTGGGAACGAAGCTGAAATTTAGTAGTGCTTATCACCCGCAAACGGATGGACAGACTGAGGTGGTTAATCGATCGTTGGGAAACTTGTTGAGGTGTCTTGTTCAAGATAATCTGAAGAGTTGGGATGTGAAGTTATGTCAGGCAGAATTTGCCCATAATCATGCTGTGAATCGAAGTACGGGGTTCAGTCCGTTCCAGATTGTTTATTCAAGTTTACCGAAGGGACCGTTAGATTTAACGATGATACCACACTCGAAGGGGACAATTAAGAAAGCTGCTGATTTTGTTGAAGGGCTGACGAAGTGTCATAAAATCGTTCAAGAACGATTAGAGAAAGCAAATGAGAAATATAAACAAGCTGCAGATGTGAAACGACGAAAAGTTGAGTTTAATGAAGGAGATATGGTTTATGCAGTGTTAACAAAAGATCGTTTTCCAGTGGGCGCGTACAACAAGTTGAAAGCCAGGAAAATTGGTCCGGTGGAAGTTGTGAGACGAATCAATGAAAATGCTTATAAACTGAAGCTGCCAGATGATGTGTATACATCTGACGTATTCAATGTTAAACATCTTGTACCATATCATGGGGAAGAGTTTGTTGGGGATGAAGAGTGTGCGAATTCGAGGTCGAATTTCTCTCAACCAGGGGAGGATGATGCAGTGCAGAAAGCTAAGGGTCTAGGTCGCTCACGACCTAAAGAGTGTGTAGGTCGCTCACGACCTAAGGAGTTAAAGGGGGGAGTGAGTGATACCGAGAAGAAAGTCCAATTCGGTGAAGTGTTAGGTCGCATACGACCTAACAAGGCTTTTAAGTTGGAGCTACGACCTAACAGAAACGAGGTGCTGAAACGACCTAACATGTTCTTAGGTCGCGTACGACCTAACTGTGCAGTGCAACATGGTGAACGATCTAACATAACACCAAGTACAGAGCTACGACCTAACGAGTTAGTGGATGGCGAACTAAAACAAGGAGATAGGTCGCTGGAACGACCTAACATGCTTTTAGGTCGCGTACGACCTAGCGAGATAGGAAAGAGGGGGCTGGAACGAGCTAATGGGGTGCTCCGACCTAACAAATCACGACTTAAGATAGGTCGCAAAGTCTTAGGTCGCAAAGGCCTAGGTCGCAAAGTCTTAGGTCGCAAAGGCTTAGGTCGCATAATCTTAGGTCGCAAAGGCCTAGGTCGCAAAGCCTTAGGTCGCAAAGGATTAGGTCGCAAGGCCTTAGGTCGCGAAGGCTTAGGTCGCGAAGAATCTCTGAAGCCGCTTCTGTTAGGTCGCAAACAAAGGGATGCCGTTCATTCTTAGGTCGCAAAGCTCTGGAGGCCATTGATTTCCCCAACTCGCCGATCTGGAATGCTGTGTGTTCATTTGTTAAGTCGTGGAATAATGTAATTAGGTCGTTACCGACCTAAGTGAGTTGTTTGTCTTTTAACATGTTTGTTAGGACGCGTCTGTACTAGGTCGCAACATTCAAGGTCGAAGGTCGTTTTCGACCTAAGTACTTGTAATATTTTGAAACTTTTCTGCTGTGTTGAGTTGTAGCCTATAAATAGGCGTGTATGGTCATTTTGTAAAGGTTGTTGAATATTGAATAAAATTCTCTTTTGATTGCTTTGTGCTTTCATTCAAATTGGTAGTTGAGTGTAATCTCCTATCTCCTCTTTCGGATAATCGAGTGCGCTCGATTCAACGATTGTAGAAGCCGATTCGCGGAATCAAGTGCGCTTGATCAACGCTTGAAGAATTGAAGATCTTTGAACCCGGTATCGTGCGCGATCAACGAGTTCGAGATAGCTAGAGTTCGGTATCTTCGGATCAACGAATTCGGGCAATTCAGCATTCATCAATCCATCGACTGCTACTTTCACCGATCTACATTGTTTTTGAAATATCCGCTGCGTCAGTATATATGTATATTCTTAGGTAAGAGTAGACCATATATATACGAGATATCATGCCATGGCTTTTAAGTTACCAATTATATATGTAACATCACAATATATAATCTTATGATACATATATCTATGTTCTTAGCTTGAACGTATGAGACCGTGAGTAGACTAAATTACATATGCATGAAGGTCATGTCATGGCTTTTATGTAACATATTATACAGGTAATCTGACAATTACTCCATGTTCTTACTTCTTAGCTATAACATATGAGTAGTAGAAGGTCATATCATGGCTTTTATGTACATATTATACAGGTAATCTAACAATTACTACGTGTTCTTACTTCTTAATTAGCTATAACATATGAGTAGCAGAAGGTCATGTCATGGCTTTTAAGTACCAAGTTATACATACAATGTACACTTCCATGATATGTATATCTATGTTCATAGCTAGAACGTGTGTGAGCGTGCGCATGCGTGTGATGAAGGTCATGTGATGGCTTTCATGTAACAAGATATGTGTACAGGAAACTTGACAGTGGAGGCATATGAAGAGGAGTGTGAGTTTGCAGACCCTGCGGGGTCGTTTAAAGGACTTAAAAGATTCAAGAGAAACTGCACTAATTTTGGCCTACTGCTTCTGAAATCGAACATGAAGCTCACTAAATGGGAAGATTCTGAAGGTAAAGGAATAGGACATTGGAAATTCAGCTGTGTTATGTCGTTTCCTTGGCGGCCCATACTTTCAGCTACCGGGTACACTGAGTACTATTTTGATTCACGCACAAACAAGGTGTCCAGGTATTTGTGCACGCATCTTATCTTTGAAATATATACTCTGCATTGATTATATTGTATTGAAGATTGATTGATTTCGTGTACATATATTTGATCAGGCATGTGGAGCACTGGAATGTGCCTAAAATGGCACTGCTTAAGCAAATATTCAAGCCAACTAAATGGCACTGGGGTTGATCTATATGTATTATATCTGCATATTCAATGAATATGGGATCTCAAAAACGATGTCATGCGGAGGGTTTTATCATTGTAACAATCATAATTTTCAAATATCGCACTCATTCCCAAACCATTATTAGAACTGCAATATAAATAAAGCTCCATAGATGCACAGAACTTCACTTTAGATTATGTAAATAAAAGATAGTTTAGAATATATCTGGTAATTGTTCTTCGATTCTGCATTATCTGAGTTGTATATCTTTTTCGACATCAGCCTTCTAATTAAGTGATACTTGATGCATATATGTTTCGTTCTAACGTGAATACAATATTCTTCTCCGTTGTTATAGTTGATCCGTTGTCACAATAGATTTATGTAGCATCGGTTTGCAACTCTCTCGTATCTTTGAGCATTCACTTTAATCAAATATCTTGCTTTGCGGTAATGGCTGCTGCAACATACTCTGCTTCTGCTATGATTGTGCAACTGCTGCTTGTTTCTTTGACGTCCAAAAGAATATTCCTAAAGTCAAGAGTAAATGCATAGCCTAAAATACTTCTCCTGTCGTCTACAGATTATGCTCAGTCGCTATCCATGTATTCAAATAGTTTTGAATCAACTTTGGTTTTTTTTGCATTAGATTGCATAAGCCTTTGTTCCTTGCAAGTGCTGATGTACTCTTTTAGTCCCTCCATAGTGAATTTGACTACAACATTGTGTGAACCTTAATAGTGGACCTATGGTATATGTAAGGTCTGGTCTCATAGCTGTTAAATGTGCAGACTTCCAATTAAGCTTCAAAACAGTGATTGACCTTCATTCAGTGAGCCAACTTCTTTCTTCAATGTTTTATTGCTTTCAAATGGAGTTGATACTACCTTAAAGCATTCCATGAATTTCTTTAAAAGAATATTTGTGTACTTCTTTTGTGAGATGGAGATCTGAATTTCTTTGTGTATAATTTTGATTTTGAGAAAGTAGTTCATTAAATTTCTGATTGTCACCAAGACCAATTGTTACTGATCTGGACCAGAAATGTAATTTTGGTTGCCATTAAGTATGATATTTGTGAGTTTAGTGTTGTCGGATTGAGACATGTTGAACTAACTGCGGTTCTTTGTTATCTGCAGCTTTTGATATTGTTGCGGAACTTTTGAATCAGGATCTGACCCGCTCTCATACCATATTAAATTTTTGAGTGTTGAATTTTTGAGAATAACATTGAATTTCATGAATAATTAGTTTTATAATTTTTGATTCTATAAACTCTCTGTACATGATTATCTATAGTCTAATTCTACTAACTGTTGCTTATTTTCTAAATTATAATTCTACAAGCCGTTGCTTATTTCTTAAATATAACTGCATAATTACACTCTAATTACAGGTTAGGTACCAAGTATAGCTGACAGCTGTATGATGCATGCTAGCCATTTATTTGTTTCATGTTTACAGTCTATGATAAAATATTCTGAGGCTATCGTTTTTATTTCTCTACACTCTCTCTCAAGTGGGATTCAAATAAATTTATAGAATCTAACTTGTCGAGTATGTTCAGATGGCTGGTCTTGTTGAGTACTTTTATGAAAATATCTATCAGTTGCTTTTTACTTCTGATAATAGAGTTTCTTTTTCCTCCGATTGCATTTTTTCTCTAACAAATTGAAAATTTACCTCTATATGTTTTTTCCTCTCATGGAAGGCTGGATTGGATGCAATATGTCGTGCAGCTTGATTATAATAGTACAACTGCATTGCTCTTGTATGCTCTATCTTCATGTCACTGAGTAATTACTTAATCCAGATAAGCTCACTTCCTGTGGATGTCATGACTCGATATTCTATTTCTGCACTTGATCTAGCCACAGCATTCTGCTTCTTGCTTTTCCAAGTGACCAAGTTACCACCTACAAATGTACAAAACTCCGCGGTTGATTTTCTATCGCAGCTTCCAATCCAATCTGCATCAGAAAAACCAACCATATGGTTAGAATTATTTTTCTTCGTCTAAATTCCATGATCTAGAATGCCTTTAAGGTATCTGATGCAGCCAAGGAAGCGAATTCGACGATGTAAATCAAATTCATCCAGGATCTCACACGATTAGCGGAAATAATCGGTGAATCGATGATAAATCGGTGAATTTAAGAATACCCAAATGCCCAAATCCGTTGATCACGAAGATACCGGATTCTAGCAATCTTCGACACGTTGATCGCGCACGATGCCGTGAGAGAAGATCTACAATTCTTCGAACGTTGATCAAACGCACTTGATTCCGTGAATTGGCTTCAACAATCGTTGATTCGAGCTCACTTGAATGCCGAAGGTGGAGATAAGTGATAACACTCAACTACCAATTTTAATGGAGGCAAGAAGCACAAATCAAATTTTATTTAAAATTCAACAACCCAAAATGATACAACTCACCCGCTATTTATAGGATTTTACAACACCCAACATTCACGACCTAACAATAGCTCCTCGACCTACGACTTAACAAATGTAAGCGACATAAGAAACAAACAACTTACAAACAGACGACTTACCAAAACAACCGACTTAACAAAACAAATACAAACGACATAAAAAGGTTACAACACAACAGTACACGACTTAACAATATACACGTTACAACATTACACGACCTAACTGAAATGTTATTCGCGACCTACGATATAAGGAATGAGCGACATATGGAAACACGGCATAACTTGAGCGACCTATAGGAATCAACGACTTAAGGCAAACGACTTATTAAAGGTCGCTAGCGAGCGCCTTATGGTGAGAAGTGGCACAGATGATTCAAGGCAGCGGTTTAAGGCATAATTCGATAGGTCGCTCAGGTAAATCAAGACATGACTCGATAGGTCGCGGGCGACTTAAGGTCGAGCGAATTATGGAAGGCGACCTAATATCAGGCTGGGCTGCATCATCCTCCCCTGGTTGAGAAAAATTCGTCCTCGAATTTAAAAGTTCTTCCCCATTGGGTTGTTCATCTCCATAATAAGGTATAAGATGTTTAACATTAAACACGTCAGAAGCGTACACATCCTCCGGCAGCTTCAACCTATAAGCATTTTCATTGATCCGTTTTACAATCTTTACAGGACCAATCTTTCGAGCTTTAAGTTTATTGTATGCTCCCACTGGAAAACGATCCTTCGTTAGTACAGCATATACTAAATAACCTTCATTAAATTCAGCACTTCTTCGCTTCAGATCCGCAGATCATTTATACTTCTCATTCGTCTTCTCCAATCGTTCCTGAACGATTTTATGGTATTCTGTCAACCCATCAACAAAATCAGCAGCCCGCTTAACCGTCCCCTTCGGTTGTGGCACTATCGTTAAATCCAACGGCCCCTTTGGCAAGTTTGAATATACAATCTGAAATGGACTGAAACCCGTACTACGGTTGATAGCATGATTATGAGCAAACTCCATTTGACATAACTTCACATCCCAGCTCTTCAGATTATCCTTCACAAGACACCGCAACAAATTTCCCAACGATCTGTTCACAATCTCGGTTTGTCCATCCGACTGCGGATGATAAGCACTACTGAAATTCAGCTTTGTTCCCACCATCTTCCACAAACTCAGCCAAAAATGACTCAGAAATCTGGTATCCCTGTCCGAAACTATAGATTCTGGTAAACCATGCAAGCGATAGATCTCTCTAAAGAACAACTGTGCCACATGGACTGCATCTGCCCTCTTCTTACAAGCAACAAAATGTACCATCTTCGAGAAACGGTCCACCACAACATATATAGAGTCATTTCCCCGTTGAGTCCTCGGCAAGCCCAACACAAAATCCATGCTTACTTCAGCCCACAGTTTTGTAGGAACAGGTAAAGGCATATACAAACCCGCATTTGTAACAGTCCCTTTCGAAACTTGACAAACATGACATCTTCGAACAAACTTTTCAACTTTCCGCTTCATCGAGGGCCAATAATAAGACTGAGAAATCAACTGCAATGTGAGATCCCGACCAACATGTCCTTCTTCATGTAACTCTTTTACAATTTTCATTCTCAAGCTACAATCTGGTACGCACAATCGATTCCCTTTGAATAAGAATCCATCTACCAACACAAACTCATCAGTACTCCCATCCTTGACTTTCTCAACAATCTTCGCAAAGTAAGGATCTTCCTCAAACAACTTTGGCAATAGTTCACACTACACCATACAGCTCAATTTGCTACACCCAGATGCGCAAAAATTGCCACGGTCTTAAGCCGTGGCAATTTTACCATGGATCTGAGCCGTGGTAAAATAAATTACCACGGTTATAGGCCGTGGTAATTTTGGAATGGCTTTGGACCGTGGCAAAGTTATCAAAAAAATTTCACCCACCTCCTGTACCAGATCTCAACATATTTCACGCTTCTCCAAAAAAAATAGAATGCTCCTTCCTAAATCTATTCATTATCCTCCTACGCTCTAAATCTCATCCATTTTCACCCAAATCGATCACCATCGTCGAAAATAGAGATCAATGTGGAAATAGTCGAGAAAATAGAGATCACCGTCGACACTACTTCTGGAAAATCAATGTATTCATTTTTGCTCCCTCTAAAACTAAATGAAATCCCTAATCCCCAAATCATTGGTTCATGAAAATCCCAAGCATGCATGGCCCAAGCAGCGATGCGACGAGGGTGTAGACGATTAAGCTTTTTAGTGGCCGCGACCTGGCACGCACGTACGGTTGTTGCGTGGTGGAGCAGCGCCATAAGGAAGGTCGAGGCGGATGGACATAGCAGCTTTTGGCAAGGTGATCGAGGATTCAGAAGTGATTTCGATTTTTATAGCGATGATTTAGGTGAGTTAAATCTCACAACATCTCTGTCTAATCATTTGCTAGTGTCTTAATGGATATCTTCTTGAATGGATTCATGGTTTGCTGAATCTAAGTGAAAAATTCTTTATAATTATATATTTGAGTACATATTGCTTGAAATTATGATGTTAATGCTACATGGATTGGTTTTAGTGCATGTGTGTCTTGTTTATCCCCTGTTTTGATCTCAACTTGGCTATCATTGTTGGAAACTAACCAAGCGTTGGCCAGGAAATAATCTGGAGCCTCATCTGCTCCAGAAATATCCATCGGTGTGTGAGTTGACTGGAGCCAATTTGGCTCTCCATATTGATCTTTTGTTCTTGGGATTGAATGCTTTGTTAAGTGCTCCTTTGTTTTTAGGCTGCTGTGTTGCTCAATGGGTTCTGGTGTGCTAATAGTTTGTTGGGATTTGAATGTGTATATATATGGTTGAATAGGATTAATTTACTTTATAAAATCGGGTGATCTTACTTGTCTACTAACAGTCGAATATATACAGACTAGACTATATATATAGTGTGTAATTTATAAACTCTATTCTCATTGCATTTTGAGCTACTGAACTGTTAATACAAAATATAAATGAACTGGTATGTATTAGTTTTATAAGTCTAGTGAATCCATGGGTTTTGAATAGCCCCTTATATATGTGACATTGCAATTTTGTTTAGTTTCAAATTTTCAAATCTAATTCTATAAACAATCTGATACATCTTGCTTTGAGAAAACATAACCTTGTTTTGTATATAAAGGAACTGGCACATTTTGCATGCTTAATAGGAACTGGCACATTTTGTTTGTATATAAAAGGACCTGACATGTTTGCTTGTGCATACATCCTTACTTACCTTTGCTTTAAAACTAGTTCAGCACTATACCAAGGTATTAAATGCTTTTCATCCTTTATGTTTTTTTACCTTTGTTAACTTTCATTTTCTTTTGCATTTTCCTTATACCTCTGCCACTTTTTATGCATGGAAATTTATTAAACTATGGTTTGTATTTTATAAAGGAAGGTGTCAGGTTAAATAGGAATTTGGCTAGCCTATGAAATAAATGAAAGTGTCAGGCTACACACATGCATTTACTTTTAAATAAAATAGCTTAGAGTTTGTCACACTAGTTGCCATTAAAAATTTCGAAATCTATATGTGTTTTTTTATTTAAACAATAATATATGTAAGTATATAATTATTTTATGAAAGGAATAAATTGCATATAAACTAGTAGAAGATTTTTGTTTGTGTTTTTAGTAAACTGTTTTGCAAACTCAGAAATTGTATTTTCTTATGAATAGCCGAAAATAATTTATGATAGTGCTTCTTAGTTAGTTTGTGATTTGAAAAGCTAATTCTATAGTATATATATTGTTGCCTTTTCTTTGCACTAGCAACTATTAAATTGCTAAATAAGAACGAAAGAATGTTTACAAAACTACTTTTTAAGTCCATGTACTTGCTTGTAGGAACAACTGACATGTGTGTCCATACTTCGAAACCTTAGTATAAGTTAAAAATGAACACAAAATTTGTGGTTGACTATTTATACATTAACAGGAAGGAAAATATTAAATGAAAGCAAATTGCTTTCTTTAATTTAGAGAAGTTTGGCCATGTGACTTTGTTTCATAGCATGAAAAAGTGAACTGATAATGTTAAAGGACGTGTAAACCTATATGTATAATTCATTATTCACTTAAACATTGTATGTTGCTTGCTATATTGGTTTGACTTGAACAATGTCCTTATCTAAATAAATGAAATAAGCATCATGCCTAAATATTTTTTTCGTCCTTTATATGTGCTTAGTGTTCATTTTGTTCGCTGCTATATAATGCTTTGTTTCATCCCATAGTCATAGATCCAATAGTAGGTATGTATCAGCTCCGACTTGATATTTTCACTGGTTATTCAAAACCGCTATTCCACTCCCTTGAAACAGTTGGTTTAGTTTTGAATATTTTGTTTTGGCAAGAAAACGTTTCAGTGGATCGTTGTAACGTTCACTATGGGCAATTTTGATTTATTGGTTTGGTTCATCCCCACTCTGCATTTGGTGGTACAGTCTTGATAACTTTTCATAACATTAGCAAAAGTGACAGATGAACCGAAAGCTGCTTTCCAGAAAAGTCACAATAGCTAATAAGACTTAATTCTAGCGCTCCATTTACATTTTTTAATTAGCTCTTCGTTATCGCAAGTTGAAAGTAAATTATTCCACAGGAGGGTACAGATTTGGCCAATGCAAAGCCAATCTTGCTTTTGCTTTCTCATTTTTGAGAATAATTCGTTACTTTTACCCATTGAATTTGTCAAGTGGTTATTCTCACCACTATCAAATTCCATTTTCCTTTTTTTCCCATCAATCAAAATGAAGAATATTTGACCATCTATCTATTCCCTTTATATATATATATACATCGATATTTTATTCCTTCTTCTTAATAAAAACTTAAACTTGCAAGTAATGGCTTCTCGAAGAATAATAAAAGAGCTGAAAGATCTACAAAGAGATCCACCTGCTTTGTGCAGTGCATGTAATTTAAAAATACATCTTAATTAATAAATTAACATTGTTGATAATTTGTATTAATATATATTCATGACGATTGAAATATGAATTTTATTTTACTACAGGCCCTGTATCACCAGATGACCTGTTCCACTGGCAAGCAACCATCATGGGGCCAGATGATAGTCCTTAAGCTGGCGGTGTCTTCTTAGCAACCATCCGCTTTCCTTCTAAGTATCCTTTCAAACCTCCCAAGGTATAACTTCTATATATATATTATTATTATTTCAATACCATGATAAGCTTTAAATTGGCTGTAAAGCTTCGAGAGTTGAAATTTTCCTGTAGTTACATCTTTAATTGACATTTAAAGTGCTGTGAACGGAAGGTCTTTCTTTAATTTGAGTTCCTATAATCTTAAATATATTAATCTAGTTTTAAAAGAAGGCTGCACACTAATTGATACTGGAAAATAGAAAAACGTTGGATTAATGATTAATAAGAGTTGGACGTGAAAACAGGTAGCTTTCAGGACGAAGGTGTTCCATCCAAATATTAACAGCAATGGCAGCATATGTCTCGATATTCTCAAGGATCAATGGAGTCCTACTCTAACCATTTCTAAGGTATGCTATTTATTTCTTCTATGACCTGTACATTTGAACCATACATGACACACAATTAATGGTCTTATAACAGTTGATAGTCGATCTTAAATAGAACTAAAAGTACGCCATGGGCTGATCGATATGTTATGTTACTCCCTTATAAATGTCTCCCTTTGGAGAAATTTGGAGTCACTTTGGCTGCTCCTCCATTTATTTATCCTAACAATGAACTACTTTGTGTTCTTTAATTAATAATTTTGAATTTGCTGCTCTGGTATATTTTACCTGGTACTTTATAGTCTTTGAAATATAGCTTGTGAACTAAAATCTCTTAGTCATAGATGGTGCAAACAGTTATATCAGTTAAAAATGGTGCAAGTCTGCAACTTACTTATATATTTTGTTATAATGCTGAAACTCTACTTATGGAATTTGTTTTATGAATATTATAAAAATATGACACTGTGAGATATTTTAAAATCTAAAGCCGAGTTTGTGCTTAAAAATAGTTGTTTTTCGAAGTTGGTTTACCATTTTAACTCAAGTGCTGTTGGTGTAAGATGGCTCGCTGAACATTAAATGTGATAAAATGTTTAAGTCAAGTAGTAGCTAACAGTAAATGTTGTTGTATGAGTTCTTCTTACTGTCATGGTTGTTCATAGGGTCAGAACAAATGCATATAGAACTGCAGAAGGTCTTTGCAGTGTGTAAGTGCACTAAGTCTACCACCTCTCAACTACGCCTTTTTTTCTACTGTGCATATTATATTACTGTCGTAATGTCATCTTCATGCAACAAAACCTTACGACATTTAAAATGCTTATATTGATAACGCAAAGTAGTATAACTCAGTAAAAACTATTATTACATAATATAGTTCAGTCCTTATTTTTCGAAGAGTGTACATGAAACTATGTAATGTAAAGTGATAAATAAGTGGCATTTCGGATTTTGTTGGAAATAAAGTAGTTTGATGCAATGAATAATCATAATTGTACATCTGTTAAACTGAAAACTGGGATTTACACAATCCTACGTATTGTTTGGTAAAATGCAGGTGAACAAACTTAAATGAAGAACAAATGTTGCCTAACGGAGGTTCGAATCAGACTCTAATGGCCATGGTGGCAAAGCTGGTGGATGGGTACCTTGTTGAAGTGGCACCGGATGTGAACTTGAAGTTGACCAAGTTTCAGGCATTGGCGAGTGTGGTGCCTGATTATGCCAGGCAGTTGGACGATGGTATATATCGTGCAATCGATATTTATCTTAAGGTAATATACAACTCATATTATATGAGCAGCTGTATTTTAAATACCTTTGTAATCATCTGACCATGGAATATGCACAGTCTCATCCATGGCTGACAGAGTCAGAAAGGGAGCAACTGTGCTGGCAGATGAACTGTCAAAAGCTATCATTAGAAGCGTGCACACATGCAGCGCAAAACGAGAGGCTGCCTTTAAGAGTTGTGGTTCAAATATTCTTCCTCGAGCAAATGAGGTTGAGAGCTTTGATTTCAGGTTGGTTCTTCATGTCCAAAGGCGCCTAAGAGAAAGAGAATGGTGGCACGAATTTGCAAGGAGAAGGTAGGCAATCCATGCTTTCTAAGTTTTTTGACAACAACGGGGAGAACTTGGATGAAATGAGAGTGTGTATATTAGAGTTGGAGAAGAAGTGTTCTAGTATGAAGCTGGAAATCGAAAAGCTTGGAAAGGCGAAGAGTAGCGGATGTGGTTTCTTTGGTAGGAGATTTTGATTTGGGTCGAAGTCGGAAACGGCAGTGAAGGATAAGTGAGTTCTTACTGGGGTAGCTTAGTTGTGTTTGTTGTGTACGTTTTCAGATTATTTATTTGTTTATAAAAAATAGTTGTATTATGCTTGTATTGATGTTATGGGTAATTAGCAACTTAATGATTTATTACTTCATTCATTTCATTTGAAAAGTACAAGGAAAGGTTAGCATTTCTATTGTTTCAATTAAATTTTATTTCTACTTTGTCGTCTCATAAGAAAATCATTTGATGTGACAAACTTATGATTGTTATTGACAACGTCTATATTGTATTTCAATTTCGTTATTTTTTCATTTGCAAGAATACTGTTGAAACTGTTTCACCTGTAACAAAATTAGCCATGGCTGATTTTAATGAAATAAAAAATAGCCACGGCTCAAAGCCGTGGCAAAATTTTATTCAACCACGGCTCCGAGCTGTGGCTAATATTAATTTTGCCACGGCTCGGAGCCGTGGCAATATTTTTGCCACTCCCCATTTTGCCACGGCTCTGGGCTGTGGCTAAATCATTTTGCCACGGCCCAGAGCCGTGGCAAAATGGCTTTTCTGGTATAGTGTCAAATCCTGTCACTTCAATCTTCATCGTCGTCAACAAATGATTCCTCCTTCTCAAGGCATCAGCTACACGATTCGTCACTCCTGGTTTGTGCTTTACAACAAAAGTAAACTGCTGCAGATACGCGACCCATGAAGCGTGTCTAGCTGAAATTTTGTCATGCCCTTGCAAATGTTTCAAAGCTTCATGATCCGTATAAAGAACAAACTCCTTCTGAAACAGATAATGCCTCCAGTGCTTCACAGCTTTAACAATTGCATAAAACTCCACTTCATAAGTGCTATATCTCAACTTGGCTCTAGACAATTTCTCACTGAAATAAGCAACTGGTCTCCCATTTTGACTCAATACTCCACCAATCCCAACCTTCGAAGCATCAGTGTGTAACTCAAACAATATCTGAAAATCCGGGAGTACCAGAATGGGTGCTGTCGTCAAAAGTGTCTTGATCTTCTCAAAAGCTAACTCTGCTTACTCTGTCCACACGAACTTCTTTCCTTTCATGCAATCGGTTACAGGTGCCATCACACTGCTAAAATGTGGAATGAATCTTCGATAAAAAGATACCAACCCATGAAAACTCCTGACTTCAGTAATTGTCTTGGGTTGTGGCCAACTCCTGACAGCTTCCACTTTACTTTCATCCACTTGAATACCCTCCTTCGACAGAACATATCCCAGAAACAAAACACTGTGTGTCATGAACATGCACTTCTTCGTTGCTGCATAGAATTGCTCCTGTCGTAGAATCAACAGCACTTCTCGCAAATGCTGGATATGCTCTTCCATACTCCCACTATAGATCAAAATATCGTCAAAGTAAACTACTACGAACTTCCCAATAAATGGTCTGAAAATCTGGTTCATCACTCTCATAAAAGTACTAGGAGCATTTGACAAGCCAAACGGCATAACCAGCCATTCGTATAGACCTTCCCTAGTTTTAAAAGCAGTCTTCTACTCATCACCTGGTCTAATACGAATCTGATGGTATCCACTCTTCAAGTCAATCTTTGAGAACACAACACCCCACTCAACTGATCAATCAAATCATCGAACCTCGGCATAGGAAACCTGTATCTCACAGTGATCTTGTTTAGAGCCCGACTGTCCGTACACATCCGCAAAGTCCCATCCTTCTTCGGTACCAATAAGGCTGGCACTGCACAAGGACTCAAGCTCTCCTGAACACGCCCTTGTTCTAACAACTCCTCCACCTGCCTTCTTAGTTCCTCATGCTCCTTAGGACTCATCCTATAATGTGGTCTGTGAGGTAATGCCATCCCTGGCACAAGATCAATCTGTGCTGAATATCTCTCAATAGTGGTAACTCCTTTGGCAACTCTTCAGGAAACACATCTCTGAATTCTTCCAACACTGGCTTTACTTCCTCTGAAACTTCAACAGATTTAGTAGCTTCATGTCCAATCAACAAGAACACCTCTGGACTCTCCTCTACTTCTTCAACAAACTCCTTCAAATTCAACAAAGTCTTCAGCTCCTCAATCTCTTCTGACTTGCTCTCTCCTTGCTGTCTCTTCTTCGGAACTAAAATGATCTTACTACCCTCAAACATAAAGCTACAGCTATTGGTTCGACCATCATGTTGCATTGCTCGGTCATACTGCCATGGTCTTCCCAAAAGCAAGTGACAAACATCCATCTCCACCACATCACACCAGATCTCATCTTTATACTTCTTCCCAATAGAAAATGGAACATGAACTCGCCTGTCCACCTTCACCTCTCTTCCTTTCCTTAACCACGCTAACTTGTAAGGATTTGGATGCTTCTCCGTCTTCAACTTCAACTTTCTCACAGCTTTGGTAGAAATGATATTGTCACAACTTCCTGCGTCAATCACAAATTTACACACCTTCCCCAGTATAGTGCATGTCGATTGAAAGATATTACTCCTTAACCAACTAGCCTCCTCTTCCTGCTTCGGTGTCAAACATGATCTCCTCAACATTAGATTACATCCTTCATCTCCCGATGCGATATCCTGTTCATCCTCCTCAACTGGACTAGAATAACTTTCATCAACATCCTTACCTTCCACTTCAGCAATCATAGCTCGCCTCTTCGGTTTCGGGCATTCATTACTCTTGTGACCCACTTCCTGGCAATTATAACACTTGAAACTGTTGTTGACCTTCGCCTTCGCAACTTCATTCACAACTGGTTTACTGTCAGCTTTAGAAACATTGGAACTCCCACTAGCACCCTTGCTCTGAGTATTGGAACTTGGAAACACACCACCTCCTCGTCTTCCCTGCTTCTCCCAAGCCAACGCCTTCTGGTGCGCTTCAGCCACAGATCTAGGGTCAAACATATTTACCATATCCTGGATCTAGATCCTCAACCCCCCAACAAACCTAGCAGTCAATTGTTCCTCCATCTCCATAATGTCATTTCGAGTAATCAGTTGATAAAACTCATCAGCATAATCATTAACAGTCTTCGTCCCTTGCCTCAGATTCTGCAACCGCTGATACATGAGTGATTGATAATTGTAAGGCAAGAATGTAGTCTTCTTCATTTTCTCCCAAGCAACAATCTTCGACTTCCCCATCCGTTCTCGTGTAAGTTTGGTTTGCTGCCACCACGCCATAGCTCTCCCTCTCAACCTAGTAGCAACCAACTTCACTCGACGATCTTCCGGAACCTCCTTGAAATCAAAGATCTCTTCAACATTAGATAACCAATCTAGAAATTCTTCAGCCTGCATACCACCCTTAAACTCTGGAATTTCAATTTTCATTTCGGACTCCCATTTGTGATCATACTCTGAATGATTTCTTCCTTGGCTTCGATTTCGACCATGAACACTACCACCATCAAACTCCTCATCAAAATCTGATGCATATCGATGTCGATCATGACCACCAACATCTCTACCACCACCATTTCTACCACCAACATCCCTTCGATCTACATTCCTTCGATCATGATCATCCACTTCTCTCCGATTTCGATCATCAACATTCCTATCACGATCGTCAACATTTCTACGATCATGATCTTCTCTTCTCTCCTGATCTGAATGTGGTGAAACTCTATTTCCCCCATGGCTCGATTCAGGTGAAACCCTTCTTCTACTTTGATTCATTTCAAGCATCATTCTCTCTAATCGACCAATTCCCTCATCAAACTTCTCATTGAATTTATCACTAATTCGTTGCTCCATTTGTTCAGCATCTTCTCTTCGATACGCATCTGTAACATTCTGATGACGATTAATTCTTCTTGGAGGCATTGTCAAATATTCAACAAATCCAAACACACACTTCGCTTCGATTAAAAAAAATCTCGAATTAAACTTCACCAACTTGTTGGAATCTTCAAAATGAACACTTCAACTAGCGCAACTTTCAATGATGCAGAATCTATGCACAAACTCTTAGCTCACGACTTGAACAAATCTCAAAACTTGAAATCCAACGAACTTGGAAAAGTTTGTTTCCTTGCTATGATACCAAATTGATGCAGCCAAGGAAGCGAATTCGAAGATGTAAATCGAATCCGTCCAGGATCTCACACAATTAGCGGAAATAATCGGTGAATCGATGATAAATCGGTGAATTTAAGAATACCCAAATGCCCAAATCCGTTGATCACGAAGATACCGGATTCTAGCAATCTTTGAGACGTTGATCACGCACGATGCCGTGAGAGAAGATCTACAATTCTTCGAACGTTGATCAAGCGCACTTGATTCCGTGAATTGGCTTTAACAATCGTTGATTCGAGCTCACTCGAATGCCAAAGGTGGAGATAGGAGATAACACTCAACTACCAATTTTAATGGAGGCAAGAAGCACAAACCAAATTTTATTTAAAATTCAACAACCCAAAATGATACAACTCACCCGCTATTTATAGGATTTTACAACACCCAACATTCACGACCTAACAATAGCTCCTCGACCTACGACTTAACAAATGTAAGCGACATAAGAAACAAACAACGTACAAACAGACGACTTACCAAAACAAATACAAACGACATAAAAAAGTTACAACACTACAGTACACGACTTAACAATATACACGTTACAACATTACACGACCTAACTGAAATGTTATTCGCGACCTACGATATAAGGAATGAGCGACATATGGAAACATGGCATAACTTGAGCGACCTATAGGAATCAGCGACTTAAGGCAAACGACTTATTATAGGTCGCTAGCGAGCGCCTTATGGTGAGAAGCGGCACAGATGATTCAAGGCAGCGGTTTAAGGCATAATTCGATAGGTCGCTAGGTCGCTTAAGTAAATCAAGACATGACTCGATAGGTCGCGGGCGACTTAAGGTCGAGCGAATTATGAAAGGCGACCTAATATCAGGCTGGGCTGCATCAGTATCTCAATATCTTATCCAGTGTTTTAAATCTCGGATTTTGGCCAATATCTCGGGAAAATATCTCGGCTATCTCGGGCGATATTTAAAACACTTATAACTAAATAGGCTGCCAAATCTCGGATTTTGGCTGATATCTCGGATTTTTCATCTCGGCCATCTCGGGGAGATTTAAAAGCCTGATCTTATCAACTGCACTCAAGTATCTAGTACATGGAGCATGCTTAAATTGACTTATGACACTAACTGCAAAGGCAATGTCAAGTCCACTTACTGTATGGTAAATTAATTTGTTTACCATCCTTTGATATTGTCTTATGTTAGATGATGTATCGCCTTCTTCAATTCCTTGTTTAATATTCGTCTCCATAAAAGTATTAGCTGGTTTAGCTTCAAATTTTTAAGTCTCTTTTAACAGATCAATGATATATTTTTTTGAGATGGAAATAACCCTTTACTTAAGCGGGCTATTTCTATTCCAAGAAAATATGAAAGTTTTTCAAGGTCTTTGATGTCAAATTCAGTTTTCAAATATTGTTTAACCCTTTTAATTTCCTTGTTATTATTTTCATTGATGATAATGTCATTTACATTATCCAGAATAATAGTAGTGATGTTTAGTGATTGTTTGATGAACAAGAGAAATCGACGGTACTTCTAAAAAATTAATCTTTAAAAGAGAAAAGTTTAGCTTGGCATAACATGCTCTTGGAGATTGCTTTAAACCATAAATCATCTTTTTTAATTTACACATCGGTGATGAGTTTAACTCACTTTTGTGGTCCGAAGGAAGAGTCATATAGATTTTCTCTTCTAAATTTCCTTGAAGGAATGCATTTTTTTTACATCCATTAGAGACAAATCTCATCCTAAGTTGGTTGCCACTGATAGCAAAATTCTAACCGTATTCATTTTTGCTACTGGTGCAAAAGTCTCTTGGTAGTCAATATCATAAGTTTGGGTAAATCCCTTGGCCACTAACCTAGCTTTGTACCCATTCAATTGTACCATCACTATTGTATTTGATTTTATATATCTCATGTGCTATTTTTTAAGGCTTGAAGTTCTTCGTTCATAACCTTACGTCAAATTAGGCTTTGATTGGCTTCACTAAAGTTTGTTGATTCCATTTGGTTAGTGATGTTACTAGAGTAGGCTTGAAGGAGACACTAAAGGAACTGGGCCAGCCCGCAGCGGAAGAAATTGGTGAATTTCAAAAAAATTATCATTTTGGATCTTTAATGAGCCTACGAAGTCTAAATTTCATTTAGAACTTTTCTAAATTTGGTTTTAATAAAATCTTATATTCTATTTAAAATAATTAAAGGGAAGTTTACTTGAATTTAATTTCAAATGTATAGTGTATCAAATTCACCTAACATTTATTTATAAATGTTAATGTATAGGGAATGAAACCTTTCATTTCTTTCCTTAAAACAAGAATTAATTGAGAGCATTAATTGTATTAAATGGAGATAAAAACATTTCATTTTCTCTCTATAATTTTAATTGATTGATTCATTAATTGTCATTATTAATAATTTATTCATGTCAGTATTTATTACTATGTCCACCTATATTATAACTGTACAATTTGTTGTTTGAGGTTTATTTAATTTAATTTAATTATACAGGTATACATACATATATGTATGTATGTATCATATACATACACACACACACATATATATATATGTGTGTGTGTGTGTGCATGTGTAACTCATAATCCGTGAAGGGTATAATGTGGTCGTATATAGATGTTAGGATTTACATTGCAACAGACACATTAGCTCATTTTGTGTTACTATAATTTGTCCAAATATGTGCTTGTATAATATGTCAAAATAAAATACTAATGTGTGTGTGTGTGTAATTTATTGAATAAAACAGTTTCTGCCATAACAAATTAATGTAAAATAATTATATGATAATAATACAAGTTTTTAAAATTTAAGAAAATTTGGAAACACATTATGGGCTTAAGATTAATTTATGGAATTTTTACAATTAAAATAATATTTATTATTAAATAGTTGATAATAGCCCGTAATCAAATTAATTCTTAAAAATAGGAAATCAAGTTGAAAAATTCTAAAAAAAAAATTAAATGTATCTGAGACATATTTTGGGCTTAGGAATTTTTTTGAAATTTTCTCAACTGAAATTATAATTTTTATTAAATAATTAATTGTGTTTCGAAAATAAATTAATTCAAAAAATTAATAAATTAAGTTATAAAAATCTAAAACTTTTTCTAAAGATTTGAGATACATATTTAAGCGTTAAAAAAATTTAGAATTTTCTCAATTGAAATTATGTTTTTAACTAAATAAGTGATTGCAAGGCAAAAGTAAATTAATTTTTAAAAATAATAAATTAAGTCTTAAAAAAATATGAAAATTTTACTAGTAATCTTATTACATGCTGCAGCAAATATAAAAATTATAAAATTGAAATTTTGAACCATTAATTATTTTATTCGTTATAAACAATTCATAAAATCATTCAATAATAATAATAAAATATGTATATACATATTTAATAAAATATTTTTATATTTTATGATTCATAATAGATACAAATCATCATAAGAAAATTTTAAGATTAAATATATATGATATATAAACACATATACAACTGTACATATTTATAATTTGCATATCTGTACACATTTAATCTAGAACTATATATATATATATACACATACATATATATATACATACATATATATATATACATACATATATATATACATACATACATATACATACATACATACATATATATATATAAATCAAACTTAAAACCTTTTTTAGAAAATTAATTCAACAATAAATCAATAATAAAATATTATAACAAGCACATAACTAATCTAATTGTAACAAACACATGCTCCTACAAAAATCTCACCTAATCTAAATAATAAACAGATCTGAATATAAACAATAAACGGATCTGCATACAAACAGAGGATTTGGATGTAAATCAACTTTTATATGATAAAATAAAAAATCAAAACAATGATAATAAATAGAAACGCACCTCCTAATGAAGGCTTTGAGTCCAAGTTGAACAATGCTTTCTCTTCTAAGAACAATTCATAATCTGTCAGGTTGCTAATCCACGATAGAAGACCTTCAACTACAAATTAGTATTTTTAATTTTTAATTGGAACCTCTTCAACACGGTCCGGATTGCTAGCTCCCGTTCATAGTTCTGCTACAGATGATACACGAGGAAGATTTTTATGGCGGTTCTTCCTTCTAATTACAGGCATATCTATGAATCTTTTCTACCAGATGAAGCAGCAGGCATCGGTCCGTAGAACCTATAAAAAAGAGATGATTTGAGAATTTTAGGGATGATTTTAGAGGAAATTTTCTGCCATTAAAATGAGGAAGAGGAAGAAGAAAATGGACGCTAAAAAATGAATTAGCTTGCAATTAGGGTTTTGAGATTGGCTTTTATATGGATAGGACAAGACAGAAAACAATGATCTCAACCACACATCTCAAAACCTAGTCACACATGTTGTATCCACCTCCTATCTTTCTCCAAATCAACTCCTATCCTCTCCAAATCTTATGGGTTGTGAGCCCATTTAACCCAAACTAAATATGTACAATCATATTTAACACATTTTGTTATCGATATCTCATATCGATCAATATATTCATAACTTTTATAAATATATGCAATAATTTTATTTTGCAAATCACATTCAAAATTCATAGTTAATATTTCATAAATATTAATTTATTTATGAAATTTATAACAATTATAAACTAATTAAATTGTTTGGTCTAAATAGAATTCATCATTTCGGTTGTGTGACTCTTGGGTGTAAATTCGGTTAGCGATTAACTTCGATCGATTCGAACGTTAACGTTCACACTTCACTTAGAAGGTGGTCTGATATTATGGCCAAATTTATCGCTTAAATATTTTTGAAAAAATCTCATTCTAATTTAATAAGCGTTACTCAGTTGTGACAATTATTTACACCAATTTTCTTCATCAAAACTATATCACTTTGGACTTGCTTTGGTAATGGTCAATATTCCAACATCCTCCACATTCAACTTTAAAATCCAAACACAAAGTCTTTAGTTCAGTAATAACAATTATTATCAACCGAACTACTCTGGTCAGAGATTTTGATTTTGGGTTGACTTGAGTTGACCGTGATACTAACCCCATATAACTGAGGAGACGAATCCTCTCTTGAATAGTGCTTCACTTCCAATACTTCCACTCGACTCAACTATAGTCACTCGATGGATGTTATGCCATAGTTTGACTATAATCGAAGCGGAGCTTTCATATTGAAGATTCACAGTATTCTCAAGTCGAAAGAACTATGTAAATTAGTTACATCGATACTTTCTATTTGACCTTAGTTATATTGACCAATGGAAAACTACCGAGTGATTCGTTCCATAGTTATCCAATAACTATTAGTACGTAACCCCTAGGTACCCCCAGCAGTCATGAGTAATACACTGCCCAATATTTGGAGAGCGTTACGTACTCTATTCTCAATGGATACATCGATATCCAGTCTCGATGTATCTTGACTAGGAACATTTAAAATGGTATATTTGTTTCATTGTGATAAATTACTCACGGTTACAACACTTTGTAACTACTATCACAAAACATACCACTAATGGATTTTCTAATAAATATACTTTTAATTAAATTAATTAATTAATATAATCACATTGTATCAAGTATATAATAGAAAGAAAACACCTTTATTTCGAACAAGATTGGTCAACGAGTAAGATTTATGTAACAAATTACATAATTGCTCCCTAGGGCATACCCCTAACTCTATCAATCTCCCACTTGCACTTGGGGTCAATTATGGAATCATATTCCAACACCTCTATTCGGTTTTCTCAAAACCAATTGGGTCAATCCTTTTGTGAATGGGTATGCTATTTTTTTTCAATTATCTACTTGTCAATCAACTCTCTCCGACGGTGATAAACTTTTTTATCATGTGGAATAATCCGGAGTATGTCTCTCAACTTCTAGTAAGCTCTAAGTTCTGTTACGAACTATATCGCGACATTGTTATCATATAACAATGTTATGAGATTCTCACATTTGGAATTGGCTTAATCATAAATTTGTGCACTTATATATTTATATACATTGTTTTTATTGCGTCGCTATTCAAGACGATATACTTAGCCCTTTTCATTGAACCAGCCACGATCATTTATTTCGAACATTTCTAACTTAAATATTCTTAAATTGAATTTATTATTGATATATTATACTCAATATCACTTATGATGTTTGAGTGCGAACACGCCTTCATAAGGAGATTTTGTTTCTGTAAACAATTCCCTAGTATTTCATAAATACACGAGAACACTTCAAACAACCATTTAGTGATATCAATTTGGATTTGATATTTTCTTCAAGTATCAAATGCATAAACAAATCATGATATCGTAACCAACATAATATGTATGATAATTCCTATTGCCAATGCATAAGGAACTCACATGTTCTGTATTAAACAATTTAATAAGGTGAATTTACATATCGATTTGGGACATTTCCAATATCTTTTACACTCACTATAAAAGACACCATTTACAATCCAAAGTTGAGTATTAAAACAACTAAGGTTGATTTCAACACAAGTACACCGTTAAAATCAACAATGTGTTATTTACTTACAATTTAGAAATATCAATGTACCTTTTAACGTTCTTTCTTATGAACACGCGTTCTCTCTGCACTTTGATTGAAAATCAAACTATATGATTTCTATCAAAATACTTGTTCAATCTTGATGCTTTTAAAATGATATTTTCGCATCATTTCTTAGATCGTATCTAAAGACTCACAATCTCAATATCGCTCCCACTGACTTCGAGACATTTTTGGTTAATATGTGTTAACAGCTTACTCTAAATCGTTATTTAGAATTTTCTGTTTCAATACATATGTACCAAAACACTAAGTCTTATGAAGCAATAATTTTGTAAGTAAATCTGAATTAACTTGAGCATGTTGAATAACGAATCTACTGTGCTAATTTCAACAAGTGAAATTTACGATATTATTCTTATCAACATTGCTCATTTAATTCCAACTGCATTAGTCTTTCTCATAAAGACACAATCTCGACCAATGGATCACATCCCTTCGGTTACGACCACCAAAATCATGTTTTGATAGCTACTTGGAATTCTTTCAGATTTACGCATCATACCAATAGAGTCGACACTCTTAATGGTTTAATTAAACAACCGAGGATTATATAATTTCGACATTAATAAGAAACTGATGTACGTGAATACTTATTAGACATTCTAACGCTATTTGTTCATTTAGGTTAGTTAATTTCATTTCATCTCATATAATCAGTTCTATCTATGGATCATATCCAATTCCATTTAACTACCAATAATTCCTTAAAGAAATTCCTTCACAATGAAGTTGGTATATCTTGAAACAATAATTGTTTCTCAGTGTAAATAGAATAGGGATTCATAAACACTTTATGGGTTTCTTTATTTATAAAACTAATTTGGTTTTAGTTTACAAAAATTATGTTCAAAACATAAATATGGCATTCAATGACAGTCCTTTCCTAAATCCTTTTGGTGAGATTCATACAAGATCCCTCATAAAAAATTATTACGTGCAATCTTTTAACTCGCATAATCTGTCAACTCCTTGGCCTAGGATATATTGGAGTTTCAAATAAACCATTATTTGTAAGATTTTGTAAACTGTTATTCAGATGAAATAACATTAATCTTGTGTGCTACTCTTAAGTACATTACCTTATAGAAAGAAACTGACTCAACTTCATTCACAATTAATCGTACATTGTCCAACAAAGTTCGATTACTCCATATCGATGCATCATTATGTATCACATGAAGAATTTATTTTGAGATTGAATTTTTATTCATTTTAGGTATGTTTGGAACCATTTCCAATATACTCACTCATTCGGTCAAATCGAATTATTTCTATCGCATGTTATTTTTTACTTCTGTTTTATATTCAATGAGTTTACCATAGACATACTACATGTGTATCAAATACACATGTCCATGTCGATGATGACTCATTAATGAATATGACGAAGTACGTGGAACCATTTTAGTATTTATGGAATTATGATTGCATACATCTATATGTATCATTCCGAATAGATCATCAACTCTTATGATGTCCCACTAAATTGGTGCATAGCCCTTTATTGTTGAGATATAATTAACAAGTATCATATGATTCAAAATCATATAATAAAATTATTTTCTCAAAACTACGGCTTAGTTTAAAATTCTAGAATAACTATAAATAATATTAGATACTTCTATATTTTCCAATGCATCACTTTTTTTATGAAAACAAATACCATATTATAGTTTTATTTCATAACGAATATTCATAATATTCGTAGAAATATAGCTATGTCTATTTTTTCAGTCGATAACGAAAAGTAGTCATTGTTTCCTAAATAATGTTTGGTACGTTTTACTAAAACAATTTTCGTAATTTGATGCAATCATTAAGTGTTATATGACATGCTCCCACTATTTCCGCCATTACTACAATAGCGTACTAAATTCGGAGGTCCATCATTCACTTAATATAGATTTTTTTATTTCATATACTGCAACTAATTTACCGTGGAGAGTTCTTTGATCAAATATCTTGAACTCAAAGGAACAAATCTCATAGAAACAATTTTCTACATGAAAATACATTTCGAAATAGAAATCATATTTTTTATTCCAAAGTTAAGTATCAATCACTATTATTACAATTCTCGTTTCCGTTGTTTCTTTATGAAGAAGAAATGACTATTCACCCTCTCCATCCTAACTATACCTTAAATCACATTTACTTTTATACATTCATTTTCCTTTCTAAATGGTCAAACCATTCAAAAGAAAACCCTTACTACAATATCATAACGAACTCTTTACGAAAGCGCATTTGATTATCCTTAACATTTAAGGACATCAAATATGTTGCTCTTTGCATAAACTAATTAAACTTACATTTCAGCGATCGAGTTCTTAGATCTATCTTGTAGTTTTGGTCTTGTGCCATAATTAACACAATATGATCTTGTATGTAATCAATCAAATTTAATACTCAATCTCATGGTACAGTTTATTCACTTGGTTCGAATGAACTATATTCATTGATGTATCGTACATTATGAACTGTGACCGTTCATCATATAACATTTATATGTGATAGTATATGGATCCAATATCCATCCATAGTCTTGTATTGCTTTTATAGTTCAAAACTCATAAAATGCAATACGCGGTCTAAACCAAATAAACATGTAAGTGGTCATTTTACGAATTTATTAAGTAGTTATAAAAATTAAGCACTTGCATAGGTGTACAAAACATTAACATGCAATAGGCATTTAATAGTGGGTATTATATTTTCATTTGTCAACTTTCATTTTAGTTCATTTGTATATGTTAATTGATAAATGTTTTATCAATCATATTAAATGCATAAATTTATCATTGTAGATAATTATAACATTATTTAGCATATGTTTTTTTACAATATTAGAAAGGTTAAATGTTACCATTTCATCTTTCTAATAAGGCTCCCAGTAGTATTTTATGTTTCACCAAACCCTAAGTGAAACATAGAAGTCTTTCAACTTCACTAGTAGGTATTAGGACTTGTATGCCTTGGGATTCTGACCTTAAGGAAAGTTCAGCAAATCATAGACCACATACAACTCCTAACCTTTGGTACCTTGTCCTAATCCCGCCTTTACCTTGAGGAAAGCTCAACAAATAAAGTGGGACTATTCACTCGAACCTATCATTTCACGACGGCTTACGTATAATGCACGTACCTTGAGGAAAGCTCAAAAAATACGTGCGGTTATCTTACCTCGTCTATTTAATATATTAATAGTACTATACATAATATCAATAGCTTGAGAAAAGCTCAACAACTAAGGAGTATGCAAGTAATCTATTAATATATAAATGATGGAGGACAACTTTATAATAAGGATTCATATTCTTCAATATATTATATCGAGTGATATCGACTTATGGAATAATGTATTTCTTATAAAATACTCTCATGATTCAAGTGTCAAACACATCAGAAATCATGGTATACGTACATTTACGTATGTATTTATTCCTTAAGTCTATTTCGGATTTCTTTAAAGTTCCACCTTTTGTTATACATTCATACTACATAAACTAAATTATTATATAACTTTTATAACTTAATTAACTTATATAATAGTCTTATGTATAATATTATATTAATTAAATCTTATTTAATTAATTTTAAATGATTAACTCTTTAATTAATTTTAATTAATTAACTCTTTAATTAATTTTATATTATAATTCCAATACAACATTTATATTGGACATATCTATTATAACCTTTATAGTGCACACTATAACTATTATAGTATAACACACATATATCTTATATATGTGTATTTTATTTAATTGATTAACCTTTAATTAATTTATTCAATTAAAAAATTTTGATTAAATTTTATTAATTTCAAAATTTATCTTACATACATACATATAAACTTATGTTATCCTAAACATTTTAAAATAACATAACATATATCAACATATATAATGTATGCATATGTATTAATTAATTAACATATTTAATTAATTCATTTTATTAATCTTATTAATAAATTTAAAAGTTGAAATTAATGTGAATTGTTCTTCAAACATTTTTGAAAAATTATGTTATATTATAACTTTTATAATAAAAATATTTTATTTTAAATTTAACTATTTTTTTGGCAAAGCCAGCCGGCTTTAAAGTGGGTCGTGCCATTATGAATATAAATAAGGAACCAGTGCTCTGTACATGCACAGAACAGCTAAAATCTGCTTTTATAGCAGCCGGACCGCTTAGTACAATAACAAAATGAAAAACACAGGAGCTAGATAAAAGGTCTAAACTACTCGGAATGGCACAAACCCCCCTTATCATTACTGATATCAACATCAGTACCTAGACCAATAACATGCTGAATAGTAGAGAAATACTTAGCCAGGTTCGGATCATAAGACATCGAGATAGGAGTGTAGAGATAAATCCGGTCCCATGTAGGATCTAAGAACTGCCACCAATTCCTAACACCATCAATACCACTGGTCGATAGAGAAAGACCATCACCCTCTACATGATACACTAACCTCCTAGACTCATCAGGACCACCTAAGAACATGTGATAACTATGCATCTGCGGGTCATATCTCATTTCCGTCTGCTAGTGAATCCAAGAATTCTCTTTAGGTTCCAAAATAACAACCTCATCGTCAGGAACGCTAACTACTAGTGAATCTATTTCTGTCTCCACCATTGGAGAAGTAGATACAACAGGATCAGAGATAGGTGGAGCACTAACCTTGGGAACCCATTTCATCTTCGACTTAGGGAGGGGAATCTTTCCAGAAGGAGAGAGAGGAGCATACCTAGAGCACTTTTCCAAGATATGACCAAATGACTGACAGTTGGAACAAATGTCAGGCTTCCAGCCGTAGTTAACTTTTATTTCCACTTCATGACCTTCAATGATTCTTACTTTTAATATCGATGGCAGCAGTTTCTCATGGGTAATTTCAATCAAAGCCCTAGCATATAATAAGTTCTTGAACGCAACGGTATTTGCATCAAAGCATTTGAAATCCCTAATAAGACTTGCTAGCCAGTTCAGACAATAAGAGGTTGAAGGACGGACGGAATATTCGTGAAAGTGGTCCAAACCGGAATAGAAAGAATCTGCTCTCTAGCACTGTCTATACCAAGACTCCAAGGAGTTAGAATAAAAGGTTTTCCTTCGATAATGAGGGGGCTAGAATCAAGCGCTATAAGTCTGTCTTCCTTATTACCAAATTTAAAGTAGAAAAAGGAATTTAAGAATTGGACATGAAGCGAACCTTTCAGTTTCCATGCTCGCCTACAATTCTCACGAACAACCGAGTATGATGAAGTAGCATCTAGGAAAAAATCCACCAAGTGGTCAGACTAATGGCATTCCGCTTCCCTAAGAACAGCAGCAGGAATAACATTAAAACCATCAATGACATGAGAGTTGAAAACCAGTAGAGAGTATGCTCCGGCGTTTCGAGGCAAAGCCTTAAACAAAGAGGACCAAACCGGCTTGTCAACCACAATATCAACATCGTCACAAGAGGCAGCAGTATACATATTGATTATAGGCACATCACGTGTTACTGGGATAGACAAAAATTCAGGATCAATGTTTGGTATAGGAGTAGTATCAAAACCAAGCATACCTGGAGTGTTCTTGTTTTCAACATTATTCGATATTTTGGCAAAGTCAGAGCCTTCACATTTAACAGATGTATCAATTTGCATAGGAGCAGTGTCAACAACATTAACATGGCAATCGGCCATAACAGGCGGCGCACTAATTAGCTTTGGTACAGAGCAAATTAAAGCAGACTCAAGCCCATCCCAATTACTAACAGATTGCAGTAAATTAGAGAAAGGCGTTGAGGATTTAGCAACTAAAGAGATACCAGATAGGGGAGCCGCAACGGAGGAAGATGAAGCAAGGGCTGAAGCGAAGGATGAGAGGGTTACATCATTCAATAAAGCAGGCGAAGTCAGAACCACGTTCGAGATCGGATCAGAGTCATCAACAGTAGGAGATTCTGGAGGCGATAGGCGCGATTCAGACATAGTGAACGAGCGACCAGATCTAGTTAACAAAGCGGATCCAGAGGAGGTGAGATGCAGCTTATCCTTCCGATTCTTTGCTATTAGCAGAGCCAGAGAAGTGGAAAAGAAATGATAAAGTTGCTGGAAAAATAATGGAAGATTGGAAGCAATCGCCGAATGTGCAGTAGCAGGAACGCCATTAACGGAAGGACATTCGAATTATGTGTGATTAATTTTAAATTCTAAATTTAACTATTAAATTTAAAATCTTTAACTTTAATTTTCAAATCGATTTTGAAAATTAGCCCAAGGCCCAATTCAAGTTGGGCCTTATCTGTCAGGGACAACCTTTGGACTCACATCACCTTTCAGGCCAGGCTGGTAACAAGGTAGGATGGGGTACTTGATTACCCAATTCCAATCTTAGACATTACATTTCTATACATCGTACTAAGTGGGCAAGCTTAATTAGTTAGCCCTAATATGATTAATTTAGACAGCATAGGCTATTGGGCTATGATACCATTAAAGGAACTGGGCCAGCCCGCAGTGGAAGGAATAGGTAAATTTAAATTTTTTTACCATTTTGGATCTTTAATGGGCCTACGAAATCTAAATTTCATTTAGAATTTTTCTAAATTTAGTTTAAATAAAATCTTATATTCTATTTAAAATAATTGAAGGGAAGTTTAAATAAATTTATTTTCAAATGTATAGTGTATCAAATACACCAAACAATCATTTATAAGTGTTAATGTATAGGGATGAAACCTTTAATTTATTTCCCTAAAACAAGAATTAATTAAGAGCATTAATTGTATTAAATTGAGAGAGAAACCTTTCATTTTCTCTCTTTAATTTGAATTGATTAATTCATTAAATGTCATTATTATTAATTTATTCATGTCAATATTTATTACTATGTCCATATGTATTCTAACTATACAATTTGTAGTTTGAGATTTATTTAATTTTATTTTATTTATTTATTTATACAAGTATACATATATATATGTATGTATGTATGTATCATATACATATACACACACACGTATATATGTGTATGCATGTGTAACATCATAAGCCGTGAAGGATATAATGTGCATGTGTATAGATGTTGGGATTTACATTGCAATGGACACATCTCAAGTTGAAAGAACTGTGTGAATTAGTCACATTGATATTTTCTGTTTGACCTTAGTTATATTAACTAATAGAAAACTACCGAGTGAGTCTTTCTATAGTTATCCAATAACTATTAGTACGTAACCTCTAGGTGCCCCCAACAGTCATGAGTAATACACTGCCCAACATTTAGAGAGCGTTACGTACTCTAGTCTCAACAGATACATCAATATCCAGTCCCAATGCATCTTGAATAGAAACATTTAAAATGATATATTTGTTTCATTGTAATAAATTACTCACGGTTACAGCACTTTGTAACTACTATCACAAAACATAGCATTTATGGATTTTCTATTAAATATACTTTTAATTAAATTAATTAAAATTAAATTAATTAATATTACCACATTATATCAAGTATATAATAGAAAGAAAATATCTTTATTTCGAACAAGATTGGTCAACGAGTTAGATATATATAACAAATTACATAATTGCCCTCTAGGGCGTACCCTTAACTCTATCAGATACCATATTATATGAAATAAAATCTTGTATTGGATACAACACCTATTGGGATACATAATCCATTAATTTTATGCGAGGTCGAGTTGTTTTTGTAGATCTTCTTACGGTATTTTCTTCTTGAGTTGGTTCCTCATGAGTTAGTTCTTCACTTGACTCATTTATCTCTTCTTCTCCTCCTAAAGGAATTGCACTTGTTTACCCAACTTGTCTTCATTTGTATGCTCAACATGTTCTTGATTTGTTTCTTTAGGAAATATGAAATTATTTGGAGACAATATGACTGGTTTACCTTGTGTATTTTTTGTTCACTTGTTTGATAATATGGTTCATTTTCAAAAAATGACACATCTCGTGAGATATAAAGTTCATGATTTTTTGGATCATACCATTTGTACCATTTTTTGGATGAGTATCCTAAAATATTGCTTTAACAGTGTTTTTATCTAGCTTGTCACGTTTTTATGTGTACGGAACATGTACACTACAAAACTCTTATGTGATCAAGATCTATTTTACTATTCTTAAGAATTTCTAAGGGACTTGTATTTTTTAGCATGACACTTGGCAATCTATTTATGAGCTAAGTTGCAATTAGCACAACATCCGACCAGTAAGATTTTGGAACGTTAGTTTGAAAAAGAAGAGATCTAGTGACTTCAAGTAAATGTTGTTTTTTTCTTCTGAAACTTCATTTTGTTCGGGTGTATTAATACAAGTGGTTTGGTGTAAAATTCCTTTTTATTTCAAAAATCTATGAAATTTTTGTTTACATATTCTATTCCACTATCGAATTGAAATTTTTTTATTTTTGCATTATATTGTTTTTCTATAAAATTGTAAAAATTTTGATAACATGAAAAAACTTTATTTTTTTCCTTTTAGAAGGTAAACTCAAGTAGTGCGGGAAAAATCATCAATAAATGTAACAAAATATTTAAAATGTTTATTAGAATCAACAGGGGCTGGACCTCAAACATCAGAATGAATTAAATCAAAACATTTTTCTGACTTATTAGTAGATAAAGAAAATGGCAATCTAGTTTATTTTGAAAGCTTACAAACATCACAATTTTTGAAATCTAATTTATAACAAAAAAGTTTATTCAAAATTTGATGGATGACCAAATCTCCAATACAGCAATTTGTCATAATTTATTAACTTTAATTACACATGACATTGATGTTTTCATCAAGAAAATAGATGTCATTTTTCAAACATCCATCACCAATCTTCTTTTCTGATTCTCGATCCTAAAAGGTTAATTTATACGGTGAGAATATAACATTGCAATTCGGTTCATGGGTTATTTTGCTAATTGATAATAAATTTGAATTAAAATCTGATAAATATAAAATATTTTTCAGATCTTTTGTAAGAAACTTTGTTGTACCAAAACCATGAATTTAAAATTTATCTCTGTTAGCAACAGTTACATGTTGAGGGTCTTTATTTTATTTAATATTGGATAATTATTTTTGTTCCATGTCATATGATCAGTAGCACCTGAGTCGATTAACCATCAATTTGTATTTTGACACCTGTGCAGTTAATGCCCCGCTATATCCCCGCTATAACTCCGATATATCTTATAGCGGATTCCTACCGCTACGATTTTTCCATATATCCCCAACATATAGCCTTTCCGGTTTAATCCCCGCTATTTCCGCTATATCCCGTTATTTCCGCTATATTCCACTATTTCCGCTATATCTTCTATAAAAATTGGATTGAAAAATGATATTTATACGCTATAAAAATTATGAAATTAATTAATTTCATTGAATTTTTTATATATGTTTAGAAATGATAATACTCTAATATTCTACTAAATTAAATTAAGTTATATAACAGTTTTACGTTCATTTACAATACATTTGCACATATTTTTATTTAAAATTATTTTTGTATTAATTATAATTCAATTGAATGTTAATTTTTCACATAATTACTATCTATATATTTGTAAAAACAACAAGTATGGGATTTATATGCTATTTTAGAGTAATCCGATATATCCCGCTATATCTTCGCTACATCCCCGCTATGACTTTTTGCACCTCTATCGCATTGAATCCACCGAGCGCTTTAACTGCACAGTTTGACACATACTTGCAATTTTAAAATTGTTGTTGATTTTGAATGGGTTAAAATTAGCATTTGAAAGTACAAAACTTGAATTTTATTATTGTAAAAAACTGTTTAATTGAGTTAACAGTTGATTTAGTTGCACCGTTTGAGCCACAGAATATCCTGCTAAAGCAGAGCAGTTATTTGATTGAATCTATTTAGCCGATTCAGATATGTCCTCCTCTATCTTCACTCATTTGCTAAAACCACTAAATTTATTATGTTGTGCAAAATTTTAATAATTTGCACTAACGCCAAACCATTGTGGAATAGTTAGGCTTATGCGTGGAAGCAACCAAAATGATCTAGCTTATCGACTAATTATCTACCGCCAACTCAATGAACAATAATCACCAAACAAAGAAAATAGAAGAGCAAAGAATGCAGAGATTTAAGGTGGTCCCGCCAAATTGTCTACGTCCACGGATCCAACAAATTCTTTATTTTACTGAAGAAAGAGAGTACAAGAGAGAGAGAGATTACAAAATTATAGGTAGAAAAGTGGAGAGACTAATATATAATTACAAATTGAATAATCAATTTCTCCAAAGACTTGTATGCGCTTAAAATCCTTAATTTGATTTGACTACAGAAATTATGGTTTACTGAAGAAGAGAATAATGGTGAATGCTCTGCCACACACTCACATATGAAGATGAACTTCCTTCATTTAAATAGACTTAATGAAGGAGTTACTTGGAGTTTAAGAAAATTAATTTTCAGGTTATGTGACAACCTTTCCAAATTCTTTGATTTGATTCCAATGCACATGGATGACAAAAATCTTATGTTTTCATAAATTTTCTTTGTTCGTTTAATCTCCACATATAAACTTTTCTATCTCCATATAACCAATCCTTTGGTTAATTAATTGATTAGTTAATTAATTAGTTTCAATTCCCAAAAAGCAATCACACATAACTTTCTTTTTTTTCTTTTCACATATAACATAATTGATTGATAAGATCAATTAGCTAAATTATTTGCTTCTTTGCTAAGTATTTGAATCATCCAAATTTAACACTTCATCTTGATTCAAATATAACAATCTCTCTTCATCATCACATCTCAACAAATTATTGGGTCTACGCCGTCAAGCTCAATATAAACTAGTTTGGGCATTATTTCCCAAACAGAGCTTCCGAATCTTTCCTAAGCATAAGAAACATAGTATGCACATCGACAAACAGAATGAATAACAGAAAATACCAAAATTCTTCAATATATCCGATGTAGGAGACGAACTTGTAGATACTAAACTTCGAGAGACCAATGGAAATGTAACAGCACGCTTCACCTTCTCCATTCCATATTGAGCGAGGACATACTCAATATTATCTACTCTAATCTCCTTCACAAGAATTTTTCTACACTTTCCTTAATCAACACCAATATACTCACCAACAAGCTCCACATCATTCAAAGTATAAGATGAAGAATCATCATCACAAATATGCTTACAAATAAGGCCAACTGAACCAAAAGGCCTTTCCTACAACTGAGCTTCACCTAGAGTTTGAGCCTCTAAAATCTTCTCATCAACTATAGTATCATCTGAAATACCAATATCTTTATGAATATGGAAACAATCTGATGACTCCAAATGAGTTTGGCAATTTTTTGTCCTTCCAGTATCATCATTTGATAGAGGCTCTACCTTCAAGAAAGACCTCTCATCAAATATCGCATGTCTGATAGTCATAATTCTTCTATTTGTTTTACACCACGACCTATACCTCTTCACTCCTTCTCTATAGCCTAACAAAATGTGCTTGCTTTCCCTAGGCTTCAACTTATCGTGTCTCTCATTATCTAAATAAGCTAAACAACCAAACACTTTAAGGAATGAATAATCAATAGACTCTCTTTTCCATACTTCTTTTGGAATCTTCATATCTATAGCAATAAAAGGTGTATGGTTGATGAGAAATACCACCATAAATATCGCTTCTGCCCAAAATCCATCTGCTAGACCAACAGTCGTTCTCAAGCTCATAGCTCTCACCCATAATATCCAACACATGCCCTCTGCCTCCATAACAATACGACTCAATAGAAATAGAAAAATCTCTAACTGCATGCTCGGACGCACAATATTTAGTGAATTCTTGTGACATAAATTCACAACTATTTCCAACTTTGAGAACCTTCAAACGCTTCCTCGACTGCTTCTCTACTAAGGTCTTCCACTTACAAAACTGGACAAATATTTCATCTTTGGCCTTTAAGAAATAGACCTAGACCTTTTGTGAGAAATCATCCACAAATAAAATGAAGTAACTGGCTCCACTAAAAGATGCAACTGGGGTGGGTCCCCACACATAAAAAATGAACATACTCTAGAAACTATGTAGCTCTAGGTATCCCAACATCAAATATGACATGCTTCTTCTTCCTAAAAGAACAATCTCCACAAGAGCTACGCTTCGACTGACAAACACCATCAATCAATCCCCGCTTCTTTAATACTTCAAGACTCTCCCCATCAACATGACCTAAATGAAGATGTTATAACTGAGTAGAATCTAAAACACAAGAATCAGTAAAGAGTACTGAATCTTCTAAGATTGTCTCTCCATGAAGCACATAAATATTATCAAAACCTCGCACCCCCTTCATCACTACCAAGGAACCCTTCGCCACTCTCAATTTCTGTTCATCTACTATTATCCTCATACCAAATCTACTCAAAGCTCCAACTGACAACAAACTTCTACGCCACATCGGAACATGTCTAATATCCATGATAGCCCTAATAGCGCCAACATGCATCCTAAAGCTCACACTTCCAATGGCTACAACATGACAAGATGTGTCATTCCCTATAAAAATTGATCTGCCATCAATCTTCTTATAACCAACAAAACAGCTCTTATCTGGCGTCATATGACAAGAGACTTCAGAATCAATCATCCAACTTGTACTCTCTAAATGTGAAATACTTGCTGAAAATGATGATGTATCACTATCGCTTCTATCTACATCTGATCTAACTGCCGTCGAAACTGAAGCTTTTCCATTTTTCTCTCTCTTCTTTCTAAGAGCTGGGCATTCCCATATAAAATGCCCCTTCTTCTTTCGGTAATAACAAGCACCCCTTCTAGGACCCATAAAGTGGGACCTATGCATATCTCTTCTACCTCCTAGGTGCTTCTGGCTCTTATCTCTTATTTTAAATGAATCAAGTTGTAGTTGAAGAACACTGTCATTAGTCTTCACATTCCATGTCCCAAAAACTCCTTTTCTAGAAAATTTGGTGATGCCATAAATTTTCATACCACTACTAAAAGAATTTGCCATTGATAATTAATCTAGAACAAGACAGCTAGCTCCGATACCAATATGTTGTGCAAAATTTTAATTAATTTGCACCAACGTCAAACCGTTGTGGATTAGTTAGGCTTATGCGCGAAAGCAACCAAAAGGATCTAGCTTGTCAACTAATTATCAACCGCCGGCTTAATGAATGATAATCACCAAACAAAGAAAATACAAGAGAAGAGAACACAGAGATTTAACGTGGTTCGACCAAATTGCCTACGTCTACGGACCCAACAACTATTCTTTATTTTATTGAAGAAAGAGAGTAAAAGAGAGAGATTACAAAATTATAGGTAGCAAAGTGGAGAGACTAACCTATAATTACAAATTGAATAATCAATTTCTCCAAAGACTTTTTTGCGCTCAAAGTCCCTAATTTGATTTGAATACAGAAATTAGTGTTTACTGAAGAAGAGGATGATGATGGATGCTCTCTCACACACTCACATATGGAGATGTACTTTCTTCATTTAAATAGACTTAATGAAGGGGTTACTTGGAGATTAAGAAATTAATTTCCAAATTATGTGACAACCTTTTCAAATTTCTTAATTTTATTCCAATGCACATAGATGACGAAAATCTTATGTTTCCAAAATTTCCTTTGCTTATTTAATCTCCACATATAAACTTTTCTATCTTCATATAACCAATCATGACTAATTAATTGATTAGCTAATTAATTAGTTTTTATTTTCCAAAAGCAATCACGCATAACTTTCCTCTTTTTTCTTTCCATATATAACCTAATTAACTGATAAGATCAATTAGCTAAATTATTTTTTTCTCTGACAAATATTTAAATCATCCAAATTCAAAATATTCTCCCTTTTTGCACCACCCCAATTATATCCTCTTTCGCCCTTCTCTCTGATCGATCGGAGGTGGGGATGGAGGAACCAACATCCGTCGGGGTTGCGCCCTGCTTTCTTGCAGTGGTCGCACAGCTTGATGCTCGAAGCTCCCTTTCCTTTTGCCGTGTCCATGAAAATAGGATTTGAGTATTTTACCTGAAACGCCTTGTTCTCTTGATTTTCCGATAGCCAAGGGTTCATGAGTGCTCGTCGAGATCGCTCTAACTCAATTCTTTCCACCGTATCATCGAAACTTGGCATCTCAGCTGATGCCAAGACTTGAGACCTGATCGATTCATAGCTTAGATCGAGAGACCTTAGGTAGGTAAAAATTAAGTCTTGTTCGGATTTTTTTGGGTTTCAATTGGATATGTTGTTGGTGGGGAATAAACATTGAGTTTTCCTATTTTGTCATAATTTCGGTTGCTAGTTCTTTATTACTTTGGGTACTCTATTTAATTTAGGCAAGCTATGGTTTAAGGCTAAAGATATGAGCAAAAAAAATTGTTGACCATACCTTCTCTTGGCTTTGTCCTAAACATTCTATGATTTGCTGGAGTACTTGAGTACGTTTGAAATCTGGGATTCTATTATGCTGAGTAGCCATGACATGATTAATTGATCGGTTGTCACTCATTCTTCTATTTTTGTTTTCTTTTCGGAAGTTGGCTCAGTTGGCTTTGCTGCTTTGAGTTTTTCCCTTTTCAGTGACAGCTTATTTTCATTTATCACCAAGACCAATTATTACTGATTTGGACCGAGAATGTAATTTCGGTTGCCATTAAGTATGATATTTGTAAGTTTAGTGTTGTCGAATTGAGACATATTGAACTAACTGCAGCTCTTTGTTATCGGCAGCTTTTGATATTGTTGTAGAACTTTTGAGTCAGGATCTGCCTGTTCTGATAGCATATTGAATTTTTGAGGAGAACATTGAATATGATGAATAATTAATTTTATTGCTAATTTCTGATTCTACAAGCTCCCTGTACATGATTATAGCCTAATTCTACTAGACGTTGCTTATTTCCTAAATTATAATTGCCTAATTGCACCATAATTACAGGCTAAGTACCAAGTATAGCTGACAGTTGTATAATGAATGCTAGCCCTTTATTTGTTTCATGTTTACAGACTATGATGAAATATTTTGAGGTTGTCATTCTTATTTCTTCACAGCTTTTTATTTGTTTCCTATTTACAGCCTATGATGAAATATTCTATGGCTACCATTCCTATTTCCCCACAAACGTCTTAAATCTTGTTTTCATTTTTTATTGATAAGGAGTTTCGACCTACTTTTTTCAAATCATAAATATTTTTGTATAGATGCGATAGAGTGAAATAATGTTAAATTTAGATTAACCATTTAGGAGATACGACCAAATACAAAACTGAGTTAGCGTAAGAAGTTAAGTAAATTGCAACCCAAAAACTATTTAGCCTTAAAAGTCTGATTTTAGCATTAGCATTTGATTATGGTTCAACCACCGAATTAATTTTTTTGGTTTTCTTTCTTTTCTCATACATCCGTTAATTATATCAAATAAAATAAACTATTAATATATCAAAATAAAGTGAAGAAAAGCTACATTTATGTAAGATAAAGCTAGGAAATCAAGTGGGATGTCTAAGTTCATGAATTAAAGGTGTATATCCATGAATTTGAAGGGGAAACAAGTTTGATGGTATATATATCGTTTAAGTGCTAATTTGATTTGTTCGGTGAGTGGTCACCTTACACATTTCGATATTTTTATACGTTTATAAAGTGATTTTATATAAAAAGAGATATTTTTCCTTATTCTCCTAAATTTATATAACATGTACTTTATTGTTAAGATCTGAAGTAGTTTTGTTTTGTTGATTTTGTGTGATGATTCAACTTGATTTGGTACGCATTCACAACAACAAAATAACATTTTCGCAACTTGTAATGACTGTTGTAATAGGTCTTTTACAACGGTTTTGAGAAATTCGTATTAGGCCAATTTGTAATGGAATTGCAGCATTTTACAACTATTATGTCGATTGTACGGGAGCTTTATAATAATAAAAAGTTACAACTGTTTCTATCCACTGTAATGGGTCGTCTTTTACAACAGGTTTTCCTGTTGTAATAATTCATTTACAATTGATCTTCCCATTATAATAAGTCTTTAATAGTTTTTTGTCTGTTGTTAAAAACATTCAAATGAGAACAAAAATATAGACACTACTACGATGCATCTATGAATTTAATATTATTTTGCAACTAAAACCAACATTTTACTAATAACAACCGAAATCATTCATATTTATTAAACATAACACAAATAAATGATTATTAAGTTCAAAAACTCTCAATTAGAACAAAGAGGTTTACAAAATATACTTTATGACAACAACTAACAAAGAAGAAATTAAAGACATATTTAAGAAATATTACTTACTTCTCCTAACACTTGGCTTCTCAAATAATACGGGTTTAGTCTAGACTCATAACATATCTACTATAAAGTACATATGTAACCTTAAACACATATACCAAATGGTAAAGGGAACATATCTACTATAAAGTACATATGTAAGCAAAAAATTAAAGAATATAAAAGATATTAAAAGAACTCATAACATGCAAAGAATATCATAATAGTATAATACCTTAAATTCCTTTTCTTCTTGGTACAAACCACCATGTGCACTGAGCGTTGGTTTAGCCAGGTATTAAAAGAAGCATGACACAGGATATAGAAGAAAAAAGACAAACTGAGATACTCAGTGCAAACTGGGTTTGCAAACTGGGTGCAAACTGGGTTTGCACACTGTGCAATCAGTGTTTGCACAGACTGCAAACTGCTAGTGTTTATTAGATAAATAAGTTGATTTATTCAAAGTTTGCTATTGACTTTTTCTTTATTTTAGCACAAATAGTTAGTGGTCAATGGTTCCTATTTGTTAGCAATAAGTTGTTACGTGGGACATTTTCTTTGCTCATTTTTTCTCCATTATCTCAGCAACAGTTTGTAATTTTACAATATATAAAGCTGCTTTATTTCATTAATAAAATATGCAATTAAGGTTTTTCCTCTTTAATATTCTATCTTGGTATCAAAGCAATTTTTTATTGTTGTGAGAGAGCTCCATCAACAAAAGCACTGCAGCTTTCTTTCCTCTCTCAAATAATAAAAAAAAACCAGGTTAGATCAAAGTAGGTGAGAGAAACAAGTGCACCGTAGCCTTGTTTAATTGAAAAGCCTTTTTTTTCTTTGAGTGAAACACAGTGAGGAACATCACATATTGAGTGATTTCAATGGCAACGAATGGACTTTCCACCATCTCCCAATCATTAATTCCTATTTTTGATAGGGATAAATATGAGTTTTGGTCCATTAAAATGAAGACCCTCTTCAGATCTTAAGAGCTATGGGATTATATTGAAGATGGGTATGATGAGAAGGAAAGAGATGAGTAGAAATTGAAGGAAATAGAAAAAAAGATGCTAAAGCCTTATTTTTTCTTCAGCAAGCAGTCAGTGACTCCCTCTTTTCACGAATTGCCTCTGCAACAACATCCAAGGAAGCTTGGCAAACTCTGAAAACTGAATTCCAGGGCTCGGCAAAGGTAATTGAAGTCAAACTCCAATCTCTTCGTTCTGATTTTGAGACTCTGAAAATGGATACCGATGAAAAGGTGCAAGATTATTTGTCTAGAGCAAGTTCCATTGTCAATAGAATGAGATCTTATGGAGAGCAAACTACTGACCAAATTATGGTTAAAAAGATATTAAGAACTCTTAATGATTGATTTAACCTTATTGTACCTGCAATTGAGGAAGCACATGACCTCTCCACTTATTCTTTTTCTGACTTAATGAGCTCTTTACAAAATCATGAAGAGCGATTAAACAGGAAGACTGAACACACTGAGCAGAAGGTATTTAAAGTGAAGGGAGAAGCCTCTAAAGAGAAATATGAATTCTCGAGTGGTAGAGGAAATAACTGAGGTGGATACCATGGACGAGGTCGCGGTTGTCACAGTGGTGGTAGAGGTTGTGGTCGATCACAGGAGCAACGTCACTCCAACCAGAAGAGCTTTATTCAATGCCATTATTGCAAAAAAATTGGCCACAAAGAAGCAGATTGTTGGTTAAAGCAAAACGCTAAGAGACCAAAAGCCAATTTGGTCGAGAAAGATGATGCACCATACGAGCTGTTCATGGCACACTTTCCTAGCAACACAACTGATCATAATGTCTGGTTCATTGATAGTGGATGCTCCAACCATATGTCTAATTCTCGATCGTTGTTTGAGAATCTGGAAGTCTCACAAAAATCTAAGGTTCGACTTGGTGATAACAAGAAAGTTTAGGTTGAAGGGAAAGGTACGATTGCTATTTGCAGTAGTAATGGTAAAAAGAAATTATTGCATGATGTTTTCTTTGTACCTAGTTTACCCATAATTTGTTGAGTGTGGGACAATTGATGAAAGGTGGGTTGCTTGTTGTATTTGATGATGATCAGTGTGTTATTAGAGATAAGAAGTCAGGTCTAAATATTACTAATGTTAGTATGACCAAAAATAGGATGTTCCCACTTGATGTGTCCACTGTAGAAAACAAGGCTCTAGTTGTTAAGGGATGTAGTGACTCTGACCTATGGCATTTGCGTTATGGTCACTTACATCTTAATGGTTTGAAATTGTTGAGTCAAAAAGAAATGGTTTTGGGGCTACCAAACATCGATACTCTTGAGTTTTGTGAAGGTTGTGTCTTAGGAAAGCATAGCAAAAAATCATATTCTGTTGGGAAGTCATGGAGAGCATCTGAATGTCTAGAGCTAGTGCATGCTAATTTGTGTGGGTCGATGAAAACGAAATCCTTGAATGGTAGTCGTTATTTTCTATTGTTTACTGATGATTATACAAGAATGAGTTGGGTTTATTTTTTAACACTCAAGTCTGAAGCTCTTGACATGTTCAAAAAATTCAAAGCTTTTGTTGAGAAACAATCAGGTTGTTTCATAAAGAAGCTGCGTACAGACAATGCAGGTGAATTTTGTTCAAATGATTTTGATGTCTTTTGTGAGCAACTTGGAATCCACAAGCAGCTCACTGCTCCATATACTCCTGAGAAAAATGGTGTTGCTGAACGGAAGAACCGAACTGTGGTAGAGATGGCCAGAAGTATGTTGAAGGCTAGAGGACTTCCAAATCAGTACTGGGCAGAAGCAGTAGCCATAGCCGTGTACCTTCGCAACATTTCTCCAACGAAGGAATACATGAATCAGACTCCATATGAAGCTTGGCACAATGTAAAGCCTCTGGTAAGCCACTTAAAAGTTTTTGGTTGTATAGCTTATGCTTTGGTAAAATCATCTCGTCATAAACTTGAAGATAAATCAGAAAAATGTGTTTTTCTTGGTTATAGTTTGCAATCAAAAGCTTATAGGTTATATAATCCAATAAGTGGTAAGATCATTATAAGTTGAGAAGTGTTATTTAACGAGTCTACAAGTTGGTCTTGGTGTTCTGATGAAACAGGAAAGGTGGTTCCCTTTGTTGATGATGGAGAAGCCTCTGGTGCAGTTCCAAATGCAGCACATGAAGATGGTAGCAACTCCCCAAACAACAACACCACTCCATCAACAAGTCCTGAAAACACCACTCCAGCAACAAGCTCATAACCCGGCAGCAATACTACATCGTCACCAGAGAGCACATCAGAATCTCGACTAAGGTTCCGTACAATACGGGATCTTTATGAGACAACAAACTTTGCTCTCTCAATGTCAGATCCTGTTTACTATGATGATGATGCTTAAGAACAAGTATGGTAGGATGCTATGATGGAAGAAATCAAATGCATACAGAAGAACAATACATGGGAGCTAGTTGATCTTCTGGAAGGAAAAAATGCTATTGGGTTAAAGTGGGTGTTCCGTACCAAATATCATGTTGATGGAAGTGTACAAAAGCATAAAGCTAGGTTAGTAGCTAAGGGATACGCACAAGAGCAAGGAGTTGATTATGATGAGACGTTTTCTCCCGTGGCTCGATTTGAAACGGTGAGAACTTTTCTTGCCTTAGCTGCTCAACTTGGTTGGCTTGTTTATCAGTTTGATGTCAAATCGGCTTTCCTTAATGGAGAGTTAAAGGAGGAGGTATTTGTTTCCCAACCTGAAGGCTTTGCTGTTCATAATGAGGAGGACAAAGTCTATAGGTTACGGAAGGCATTGTATGGCCTTAAACAAGCCCCGCGTGCATGGTATTACAAAATTGATTCATATTTTCTAGAGAATGGTTTCCAAAGGAGTGAAAATGAGCCTACACTCTATTTGAAGAAGCAAGGTAGTGTTGGTTTTTTGGTGGTTTGTTTGTACGTAGATGATATGATATAAATGGGGTCTTGTGAGTCTATTGTTGCTGAGTTCAAGTCTAGTATGTTGAGGAAGTTTGAGATGACAGACATGGGCTTACTACACTATTTTCTTGGGTTAGAGGTAAAACAAGGTGCCGATGGTATTTTTCTCTTCCAACGAAAGTTTGTAGAAGATCTTCTAAAAAAGTTCCAGTTGATAGGATGCACACCGGCTTGCACTCCTATGAATCTTAATGAGAAATTGTCAGCCAATGATGATACAGGGGCAGCAAATGCAAAGCTGTACAGAAGCATGGTGGGTGGTTTGAACTACCTATCTCACACAAGACCTGATATTGTGCATTCTGTTGGTCTGGTTTCCAGGTTTTTGCATAAGCCTACAAAACATCATTTTGGAGCCGTAAAGAGGATATTGCACTACATAGTAGGTACATTTGACTATGGGATTTGGTACAACAAAGTAAAGACCATGAGGTTGGTCGGCTATTGTGATAGTGATTGGGCAGGTTCCCTTGATGATAGAAAAAGCACTTCCGGATATGTATTCACTCTTGGATCTGGTGTTATCTCTTGGTCATCAAAAAAACAAAGTACAGTAACTTTATCCTCATCTGAAGCAGAGTATGCGGCAATTACTTCAGCAGCATGTCAAGCTATTTGGTTAAGAAGGTTGTTATCAGATTTTCTTCAAGAACAAGAAGGTTCTACAGAGATTTATTATGACAACATGTCAGCAATTAATCTGACAAAGAATGCTATCTTTCATAGTCGTACGAAGCACATCGACATTCGACACCACTTCATTCGTGAGTTAGTAGCAAATGGAGATATTGCGATGAAGTTTTGTACTACAAATCAACAAATGGCTGACATTCTTACCAAGTCACTTGCATCCAAGAAACAAGACTTCTTCAGGATGAAGATGGGAGTGTGCAACTTTGAATCAAGGGGGTATATTAGATAAATAAGTTGATTTATTCAAAGTTTGCTATTGACTTTTTCTTTATTTTAGCACAAATAGTTGGTGGTCAATGGTTCCTATTTGTTAGCAATAAGTTGTTACGTGGGACATTTTCTTTGCTCATTTTTTCTCCATTATCTCAGCAACAGTTTGTAATTTTGCAATATATAAAGCTGCTTTATTTCATTAATAAAATATGCAATTAAGGTTTTTCCTCTTTAATATTCTATCTGTGTTCACGGTGAAATGTAAAGATGATGCATTTTCCCTGTGAAATGACATGATCATGTTTAAAGATGATGCATTTTCAATTGACATATTTCATTGGAATCAAGTGGACCACTTACAATGTTAAAGCGAATTTATTACAAAGCATGATGATAGAATATGACAGTTTAATGTGGCAGTTAGAATCAAGTAGACCACTTGTATATGGCTATACATATATTCAATTCACAATTTATCTAAGAGATCTATAACCACATTGACAATTTAATAAAATTAGTAATTGCATGTATGCTGAATTTGGTACTGGTTTATTTTTTTAAAATAGCATTGGTGTAAACAAATATGGTGAGATATATAAAATGTTGCAAAATCACTATTTTGGTGTAGTGAAATATTTTTGTTATATGTTACCAAATTGTAATACTTTACCAAATAATTTATATTTCAACATAGCGAAACCATTATATTATAACAAATTATTATTCTGAAAGTGGTAAAATAAATGAAAGCGCATACCTCTGACCCAAGAGAAAGAGCCCCTCTTATCAGACCAGAAGCTTGTATGCAGCTAATGTCGGTATCTTTAAATATATATGGGGATGTTATTGAGTGAAGGACTATTGCAAGATATTTTTATACATACCGATATAGAGAAATTATATACTTCAGATTTTACATACATATAGGATGTGTAAGAGTTTAAAATTTTGGGCATAAGGGGTGTATGCTTATTTTATAGGATTACTGCAGATGCCAAATGAAAGGAACATATTCTTTTACATATCTTACCGCTAAATAGGTCCACCGGAATTTGATATAATTGACATCACTTGTACAAAGCTTTTTATGTAGAGGACATCATGCAAATAATCTTAAAAAGACTTCATATGATAATCGTCTGGATTTTTTTCATAAATTATGTTCACATGCAACCAAAGTGTAAGCAAACTGATGATTATAATTTGACTAACAAAACTGCCATAATAACTTCAAAAGGAACATTTAAATCTACTCAGTGATGAAACTTATATATAAAGAAACTCATATTTACAAATACAAAAGCAGTTGTTAGGTTGCATCACAATTCAAATAACTAAATAATTTTAGTGTATGCATATGCTACCTGTTAGAAATGAATAAGTTATTGGAAAGATTTGGGAAGAAGAAAGCATTATACAAAGTCCCATATCGGGGAATATTTGTACCAATTCCTCTACATATACTACAATCCAACATAGTATATCAAACAAAAGGAGAATGAGGACAAAGTGTGGAATGGATAAGCCAATGTGGCATATTTGATAACCTGATTTCACAGTCGTTACTTAGCAAGCATGGATTCAAATTAACTTTTGTGGCTGATAAGTTTGTATTATCAAAGAATGGAGTGTATGTAGGAAGAGGATATGTGTGTGAAGCTTTATTTAAAGTAAATGTAACCACAACACTAATATGAATAAAAGTTAATCTTCTGCTTATATTGTTGACTCTTCTAACATATGACATTCTAGATTAGGGCATGTAAATTTTGATACATTGCGAAAATTAATTAATCTAGATTTTATACCAAAATGTAACATAGACTCCAACTATAAATGTCAAATTTGTGCAGAAGCAAAATTGACAAGAACCTCGTTTCATCATGTTGAACGAGAAACTGAACCTCTAGATCTAATACACACAGATGTATGTGATTTGAAAATGTATCAAACTAGAGGCGGAAAAAGGTATTTCATTACCTTTATTGATGATTGTACTAGGTACTGTCATGTGTATCTCCTTAGAAGCAAGGATGAAGCATTCGATATGTTTAAACAGTATAAAGCAGAAGTTGAGAATCAACTCAACAAGAAAATTAAAGCTTTAAGAAGTGATAGAGGAGGAGGATATGAATTTCCTTTTAAATAATTTTTCGCTGAGCATGGCATTATACACCAAACTACAGCACCATATTCTCCTCAATCCAACGGTATAGCCGAACAGAAAAATAGAACTCTAAAAGAAATGATGAATGCTTTATTAATAAGTTCTGGACTGCCAGATAACTTTTGGGGAGAAGCTATTCTTTCGGCAAATCATATTTTAAATAAAATACCACAAAAGAAAACATCCAAGTCTCCTTATGAACTTTGGAAAAATAGACCACCATCCTACAAAAACTTAAAAGTGTGGGGGTGTCTTGCTAAAGTAGAGATACCTAAACCAAAGAAGGTCAAGATAGGACCAAAATCAATTGATTGTGTATTTATTGGATATGCACAAATCAGTGCTGCTTATCGATTTTTAGTACACAAATCTGAAATTGATGATATTCATGAAAATACCATCATTGAGTCGAGAAATGCAAGATTTTTCGAACATATAATCCCTTTAAAGCAGGGCATTGACAGTGATACTCATAAGAGACCAAGGGAAGATGAAATCTCCGATTCTCTTGAGGATACTGAAGATAAACTTCAGCAAATGAATGCTAATCAACAAGTGGAGGAACCAAGAAGAAGTAAAAGGTCTAGAACCTCAAAAACCTTTGGACCAGACTTCTATACCTTTATGTTAGAAGATGATCCATTGATATACAAACAAGCTATGTCCTCCAGCGATGCCCCTTACTAGAAAGAGGCTATTAACAATGAGATAGAATCCATTATGGCTAATCATACCTGGGAGTTAGTTGATTCACCTCAAGGATGCAAGACCTTAGGTAATAAATGGATATTTAAAAAGAAATTGAAACCTGATGGTTCAATAGACAAGTACAAAGCTCGTCTTGTAGTCCAAGGATTCAGACAAAAGGAAGAACTGGACTATTTTGATACATATTCACCAGTGACGAGGATAACATCAATTAGGATGCTTATTGCAATCGCATCCATACTTGATTTAGAAATACATCAAATGGATGTAAAAACTGCATTTTTTAATGGTGAACTAGAGGAAGAAATATATATGAAGCAACCTGAAGGGTTTCTGAGCTATGGAAAGGAAAATAAAGTATGAAAATTAGTAAAGTCGCTTTATGGCCTTAAACAAGCTCCAAAACAATGGCATGAGAAATTTGATAAAACTATGTTATCAAATGGATTCACAATAAATGAATCAGATAAATGTGTCTATATGAAACACACACATTTAGGATATATCATTATTTGTCTTTATGTTGATGACCTGTTGATCCTAGGAAATAACAAGGCCATAATAACATCTACAAAGGAAATGTTATCCTCTAGATTCGATATGAAAGACCTAGGACTGGCTGATGTGATATTGGGCATCAAAATTTTGAGAACACCACAGGGATATGCATTATCCCAATCACATTACATCGCCAAGATACTTGAAAAATTCAAGCAATATAATATAACTATTGCAAAATCACCAGTAGATATGAACCAAAATTGGGTGAAGAACACTGGTGATGGCATCTACCAGCTTGAATACTCTCGTATACTAGGAAGTATCATGTATGTTATGAACTACACTAGGCCAGACATCACATACGCTGTAAGTAAGCTGAGTAGATTTACCATCAATCCTGGTAAACATCATTGGAAAGCGATAATCAGAGTTCTAGGATACCTAAAGTATACACAGAACTATGGTCTACACTATACAAACTATCCTTCAACAGTGGAAGGATACAGTGATGCAAATTAGATAACTGGATCACATGATACAAAATCTACAAGTGGATATGTGTTCACATTAGGAAATGGAGCAATATCATGGAAATCATCCAAACCGACTTGTATAGCTAGATCTACGATGGAATCGGAGTTTATTGCACTAGATAAGACCGCAGAAGAAGCAGAGTGGCTTCGAAGTTTCTTGGAAGATATTCCAAATTGGAGCAAACCTGTGCCTCCAATATGTATACATTGTAATAGTCAATCAGCAATTGGAAGAGCTAATAGTACACTATACAATGGTAAATCTAGGCATATTCGTCGTAGACATAAAACAATAAGACAACTTCTCTCTAATGGAGTTATCACTATAGACTACATAAGGTCTAAAGATAACATAGCGGATCCACTAACAAAAGGCTTGCTAAGAGAGAAAGTTCAAACCTTATCGATGGAAATGGGGTTAAGGCCCATAAACTAAAAGTTTTTCTAAAATGGAAACCCCACCTAGTTGACTGGAGATCCCAAAATCTAGGTTCAAAGGGACAACTAAGTTTAAGAGAAACTTGATAGCACTGTTACACTCAAACCATTCCTATGATAAGTCAGTGCTTTATTTGTTGGAAAATTGGATATGTATTGATACTTTTAATGATGACTGTACTTGAGGAATTGTGAATACCCTTTATAGAATCACCTATGTAAGTGCGAAGGCGCCGCTTCAAAGAGAATTATAAGGCCAAATTTTCTAAGCACTTATGAGACCAGGCAGGTGTTCAAGGAAAAAACGAACACATACAGAGAACGAAGGATTATAAGAAACATTTTTCGTGTGTTATCTATTGTAGAATTACACAAAAGGCTTACAGTTCAAGGACATTCTATGTCTACTGATTTGTCTGTAATTCAAATAGGTAAACAATAGGAAAGTTCAAGGCCCGTGTGCTACTTTAACCAATACGATAAATGGTTCGTAAAACTAAGAACAACTGCTCATTCATGTGGGGGATTGTTAGAAATGAATGAGTTATTGGAAAGATTTGGGAAGAAGAAATCATTATACAAAGTTCCACATCGGGGAATATTTGTACCAATTCCTCTATATATACTACAATCCAACATAGTATATCAAACAAAAGGAGAATGAGGACAAAGTGTGGAAGGGATAAGGCAATGTGACATGTAGGCCTTCATATTAATATTAATATGTCAAAGATAGGGCCTTGGGCCTTGGGGCTCTTGGGGTCTCGGTGGCTTGGGCCTGCATGCGCCAAACTGGCTATTTTCGATCAGATGTGTCTGTTCGTTTGAAAGGTAACCAGATGTGGCCATTTCCTTCTAGACGCGCACACACAACGGTCACTTCTGTTGGTTTAAGGGTCGCAACCTTTCCAACAGTCACGACCGCTCCGAATAGGCACCTCCTCCAGCCTATAAATAGGCAGCCAGAATCCGAGAATAATAAATTCAATTTTTTCTCGATTTCTGTTCCTTCTTCCTACAAAATCTATATTCTAGTTGCTATAGTTTCTTCAGTTCGTCGGCGCTCCGTCTGCAACCACCACGCTGCGGGGCTGGTCCGTTTCATCTTGGGAAACAAATTGCTAACACCCGTGAACTACGTACGGCGGCAATATTATTTTCAAACAGTTTCTACTGGACTCGGACGCTTTAATCGGTAATACCTTTCATACAAACCTAGTCATGCATTTTGGTGTTACAATTTCTCAAAATTAATTGACAAATTAGTGACAATTTTTGCCGTTACTATTTCTACATTATTTTGTAACTGCTATTGAAGTTACAATTGGTTTCGTAACACTTTCCGGTAGTTGCGAATAACAATCTTGAAACAATATTTGATTGTTGCAAACGACGATGTCGAAGAATAGCAACAATAACTCTGCACCAACAAAAACGGTGATAAACGCTCAGCCTGCGCCTGTGATTCCAATAATGGCAATATCTCATGGAGAAAGGCCAAAGAAGTTCAACGACATGGATTTCAAGCATTGGCAACATAAAATGTTGTTCTATTTAACAACATTGGGACTCGCCAAGTTTCTGACTGAAGATGCTCCTGTGATAGGCGAACTCAAACCCGATGCAACAAAAGTAGAGGCATTCAATGTCTAGAAAAACTCAGATTTTATGTGTAAAAACTATATTCTGAATGGTCTAGATAATATCCTCTACAGTGTATACTGTACTGTAGCAACATCCAAGGAACTATGGACGGCCTTGGACAAAAAGTACAAAACTGAAGATGCAGGCATGAAGAAATTCATCGCTGGAAAATTTCTCGACTTCAAAATGGTAGATTCAAAGACTGTGATCAACCAAACTCAAGAACTACAACTCATCATTCGTCAACTAGAAGATGAACGGATGACTCTTAGCGAATCCTTCCAGGTTGCCGCAACCATTGAAAAACTTCCTCTACCTTGGAAGGACTTCAAGAATTACCTTAAGCACAAGCGTAAGGAAATGACAATGGAAGAACTCATAGTTCGGCTAAGAATTGAGGAAGATAACAGAAATTCTGAGAAAAATATTTCTTAGAATATGGTGGCTAAAGCTAATATAGTTGAGTCAAACAAACCTAATAAGAGAAAACGCGAGAATGCACCTAAGAAGTCGAAGAAATTTCAGGGTTCTTGTCATAACTGTGGAAAGAAAGGACACAAAGCTACCGAATGTCGCGCACCCAAAAAGAAGAAATCAGAAGCTAATATGGCTGAAGCGTCAGATGGCATTTTTGATATGGATTTATGTGCGGTAATATCAGAAGCAACCTTGTTGGTAACTCAAATGAATGGTTTGTAGACATGGGAGCCACTCGACATATATGTGCTAATAAGTGGATGTTTACAAACTATAAAACTGCAACCGATGATGAACAACTTTTCATGGGAAATTCATCTGTATCAAAGGTCGAAGGCAAGGGAAAGGTTGTGCTGAAACTAACTTCTGGAAAGGAACTTACTTTAAGTGACGTTCTCCATGTTCCAGAAATTCGCAAGAACCTGATTTCAGGGTCGTTACTCAGTAAGCATGGATTCAAATTAACTTTTGTGGCTGATAAGTTTGTATTATCAAAGAATGGAGTGTATGTAGGAAGAGGATATGTGTGTGAAGGTTTTTTAAAGCAAATGTAGCCACAACACCGATATGAATAAAAGTGAATCTTCTGCTTATATTGTTGACTCTTCTAACATATGGCATTCTAGATTAGGGCATGTAAATTTTGATACATTGCGAAAATTAATTAATCTAGATTTTATACCAAAATGTAACATAGACTTCAACTTTAAATGTCAAATTTGTGCAGAAGCAAAATTGACAAGAACCTCGTTTCATCATGTTGAACGAGAAACTGAACCTCTAGATCTAATACACACATATGTATGTGATTTGAAAATGTGTCAAACTAGAGGCGAAAAAAGGTATTTCATTACCTTTATTGATGATTGTACTAGGTGTTGTCATGTGCATCTCCTTAGAAGCAAGGATGAAGCATTCAATAAGTTTAAACAGTATAAAGCAGAAGTTGGGAATCAACTCAACAAGAAAATTAAAGCTTTAAGAAGTGATAGAGGAGGAGAATATGAATTTCTTTTTGAAGAATTTTGCGCTGAGCATGGCATTATACACCAAACTACAGCACCATATTCTCCTCAATCCAACGGTATAGCCGAACGGAAAAATAGAACTCTTAAAGAAATGATGAATGCTTTATTAATAAGTTCTGGACTGCCAGATAACTTTTGGGGAGAAGCTATTCTTTCGGCAAATCAAATTTTAAATAAAATACCACGAAAGAAAAAATCCAAGTCTCCTCATGAACTTTGGAAAAATTGACCACCGTCCTACAAATACTTAAAAGTGTGGGGGTGTCTTGCTAAAGTAGAGATACCTAAACCAAAGAAGGTCAAGATAGGACCAAAAACAATTGATTGTGTATTCATTGGATATGCACAAAACAGTGCTGCTTATCGATTTTTAGTACACAAATCTGAAATTGATGATATTCATGATAATACCATCATTGAGTCGAGAAATGCAATATTTTCCGAACATATATTCCCTTTAAAGCAGGGCACTGATAGTGATACTCATAAGAGACCAAGGGAAGATGAAATCTCCAATTCTCTTGAGGATACTGAAGATAACCTTCAGCAAATGAGTGCTGATCAATAAGTGGAGGAACCAAGAAGAAGTAAAAGGTCTGAACCTCAAAAACCTTTGGACCAGACTTCTATACCTTTATGTTAGAAGATGATCCATTGACATACAAACAAGCTATGTCCTCCAGCGATTCCCCTTACTAGAAAGAGGCTATTAACAATGAGATAGAATCCATTATGGCTAATCATATCTAGGAGTTAGTTGATTTACCTCAAGGATGCAAGACCTTAGGTAATAAATGGATATTTAAATAGAAATTGAAACATGATGGTTCAATAGACAAGTACAAAGCTCGTCTTGTAGTCCAAGGATTCAGACAAAAGGAAGAACTGGACTATTTTGATACATATTCACCAGTGACGAGGATAACATCAATTAGGATGCTTATTGCAATCGCATCCATACTTGATTTAGAAATACATCAAATGGATGTAAAAACTGCATTTATGAATGGTGAACTAGATGAAGAAATATATATGAAGCAACCTGAAGGGTTTCTGAGCTATGGAAAGGAAAATAAAGTATGCAAATTAGTAAAGTCGCTTTATGGCCTTAAACAAGCTCCAAAACAATGGCATGAGAAATTTGATGAAACTATGTTATCAAATGGATTCACAATAAATGAATCAAATAAATGTATCTATATGAAACACACACATTTAGGATATGTCATTGTTTGTCTTTATGTTGATGACGTGTTGATCCTAGGAAATAACAAGGCCATAATAACATCTACAAAGGAAATGTTATCCTCTAGATTCGATATGAAAGACCTAGGACTGGCTGATGTGATATTGGGCATCAAAATTTTGAGAACACCACAGGGATATGCATTATCCCAATCACATTACATCGCCAAGATACTTGAAAAATTCAAGCAATATAATATAACTATTGCAAAATCACCAGTAGATATGAACCAAAATTGGGTGAAGAACACTGGTGATGGCATCTACCAGCTTGAATACTCTCGTATACTAGGAAGTATCATGTATGTTATGAACTGCACTAGGCCAGACATCGCATACGCTGTAAGTAAGCTGAGTAGATTTACCATCAATCCTGGTAAACATCATTGGAAAGCGATAATCAGAGTTCTAGGATACCTAAAGTATACAAAGAACTATGGTTTACACTATACAAATTATCCTTCAACAGTGGAAGGATACAGTGATGCAAATTGGATAACTGGATCACATGATACAAAATCTACAAGTGGATATGTGTTCACATTAGGAAATGGAGCAATATCATGGAAATCATCCAAACCGACTTGTATAGCTAGATTACGATGGAATCGGAGTTTATTGCACTAGATAAGACCGCAGAAGAAGCAGACTGGCTTCGAAGTTTCTTGGAAGATATTCCAAATTGGAGCAAACCTATGCCTCCAATATGTATACATCGTGATAGTCAATCAGCAATTGGAAGAGCTAATAGTACACTATACAATGGTAAATCTAGGCATATTCATCGTAGACATAAAACAATAAGACAACTTCTCTCTAATGGAGTTATCACTATAGACTACATAAGGTCTAAAGATAACATAGCGGATCCACTAACAAAAGGCTTGCCAAGAGAGAAAGTTCAAACCTTATCGATGGAAATGGGGTTAAGGCCCATAAACAAAAAGTTTTTCTAAAATGGAAACCCCACCTAGTTGACTGGAGATCCCAAAATTTAGGTTCAAAGGGACAACTAAGTTTAAGAGAAACTTGATAGCACTGTTACACTCAAACCATTCCTATGATAAGTCAGTGCTTTATTTGTTGGAAAATTGGATATGTATTGGTAATTTTAAAGATGACTGTACTTGACGAATTGTGAATACCCTTTATAGAATCACCTACGTAAGTGCGAAGGCGCCGCTTCAAAGAGAATTATAAGGCCAAATTCTCTAAGCACTTATGAGACCAGCCAGGTGTTCAAGGCAAAAATGAACACATACATAGAACGAAGGATTATAAGAAACATTTGTCGTGTGTTATCTATTGTAGAATTACACAAAAGGCTTACAGTTCAAGGATATTCTATGTCTACTGATTCGTCTGTAATTCAAATAGGTAAACACTAGGAAAGTTCAAGGCCCCTGTGCTACTTTAACCAATACGATAAATGGTTCGTGAAACTATGAACAACTGCTCATTCATGTGGGGGATTGTTAGAAATGAATGAGTTAGTGGAAATATTTGGGAAGAAGAAAGCATTATACAAAGTCCCACATCAAGGAATATTTGTACCAATTCCTCTATATATACTACAATCCAACATAGTATATCAAACAAAAAGAGAATGAGGACAAAGTGTGGAAGGGATAAGGCAATGTGGCATGTAGGCCTTCATATTAATATTAATATGTCAAAGATAGGGCCTTGGGCCTTGGGGCTCTTGGGGTCTCATGATTAAATGGGCCACCGACTGCCGCGTGGGCCTGCATGCGCCAAAATGGCTATTTTCGATCGGATGTGTCTGTTCATTTGAACGTTAACCAGATGCGACCATTTCCTTCCAAACGCACGCACACAACGGTCACTGCTGTTGGTTTAAGGGTCGCAACCTTTCCAATTGTCACGACCGCTCTAAATAGGCACCTCCTCTAGCCTATAAATAGGCGGCCAGAATCCGAGAATAATAAATTCAATTTTTTCTCGATTTCTGTTCCTTCTTCCTACGACATCTCTGTTCTAGTTGCTATAGTCTCTTCAGTTCGTCGACGCTCCGTCTGCAACCACCACGCTGTGGGGCTGGTCCGTTTCATCCTGGGAAACAAATTGCTAACACCCGTGAAGTACGTATGGCGGCAATATTGTTTCAAGGAAACAGTTTCTACTGGACTCGGACGCTTTAATCGGTAATACATTTCATACAAATCTAGTCACGCATTTTGGTGTTACAATTTCTCAAAATTAATTGACAAATTAGTGACAATTTTTGCTTTTACTATTTCTGCATTATTTTGGAACTGTTATTGAAGTTACAATTGGTTTCGTAACACTTTCCGGTAGTTGCGAATAACAATACCTTCCATGGACAGAATCCACATTCCATGTAGTAACTAAGTCATATAACGTACCAGATAACATTTAATTTTTCAAGACAAATTAAAGGATAGTTTTAGAAAAGGGGCTTTGCACGAAAGGTCCCAATTTCTGATGGTGTTACAAGAAAAGTCCCTGTAGAAATAAGTATGTAAATTAAGTCCCTGTTTTTTCTAAATCAGAAAACGCAAGTAAGCTTGTGCTTTTTAAATTTTAAAAATTTTCAAAATCAGAAAGCGCAAACTAGCTTGCGCTTTTCTGATAGAAAGTGCAAGTTAACTTGCACTTTTCAAAATTTTAAAAAATTACGAAAATTTCGAAAAATATTTCAAAATTCGAAAAGTGTAAGTTATCTTGCATTTTATGTCAGAAAAGTGCAAGACACTTTGCGTTTTTTTATTTTTGAAAAATAGGGACCAAATTTACATATTCATTTCTGCAGGGACTTTTTGTATAACAACATCAAAAACAGGGACCTGTGACTCTTTTCTTGTTTAGAAAATTCATTTGTACTCACATCCTAAATCTTTAATTCACGCCAAGCAAATTAACAATTTGAATTACTGTAACATTTTTTGGTGAGAATAAACTTAATGTTCATCCAACTTATTTCAGTGAACATTAAATTTTACATATTCCCCATTGCAAACTAGTTCAACTTCATATTAATCAATCCTTACCTCTATACTTCAGAATAGTAGTATCCCAAAATCTACATGATTCTATTTGAAATTTCATCTTGTTTAATATAATCCTAATAATAATCATCATGTTGATAGTTTCTTTTTTCATCATAAATAGCTAATTTTATGGTTGTAGACCTATGAAACCTCATTTATGCTTTTATTTACCCATAAAGCAACAACAAAGAGTAATATTTTTATCGTATCTATAAACAAAATATCATAGCCCATACACTACAATAAAATTATAGAAAAATAAAGGTTAAACCTATTTCCATCCCATGAATTTCTTTTCCTACCCCACCAGCAGCTAAAAAATTTAAACACTCCATATATTTCATTTGCCACCCCATTTTATTCGAAACTTACCCTTACATACTGTTATCCCACCTTTTAGCAAAGCCGAGATATCAAGAAATTTACTGAGAATCAATGATTACTAGTCACAAATATCGGTTATGCATTACAGGTTCGCTATGGATATCGATGAATTTTGTCCAAGTCCAGATCGAGCTACAATTGACAGGACATGACAAGCAAAGCCATAAAAGCCGACGGTTCAAATTTCAGGTCAATCGGAGTTCGTATGATCGAGATATGATCGATACAAGATGAAGGAAACATGTCATTCGAATCGATACGTACGCCCAGTTCGTATCCATCAAGGAACATCTGACTTCTAATCCATCATGTTCGAATCGATCTACGGTCGCGCTGTTCGAATCCATTGAGTTTGATTCGATTAGAGTGACTTCACCTCGTATGTGTTCGTATCGATCAGAACGGTTTCGCCTCGCATCCATCGAGTTCGTATCGATCAGAGTGGAACTATTCGTATCCATCGTTTATCCGTAGTTTCGAATTGATCAGCAATGTCCACTTCGTATCCATCACGAAGACCCCCAGCCATCGATGCGAAGTAACCTGAGAACATCGATGCGAACAGAGCTACAAACGATCGATATAAAGTCAATGCTTTTTATCGATACGAAATAGAACACGAACCATCGATACAGACAAGGTGCAAATAAGACTCAGTCAACTCGGCGAGAAGGGTGGATCGATCCAGGAATTTCATGCCACGTCATCTCGCACGCACATGCATTAGATCGAGTTGACGAGAACGATACGAACGTATCGAATCGAACAAAACAACCTAAAGAAAACTCCAACTCGTATCGATCATATCTCCTAATCCACAAGTCCAAATGTTATGAAATTTTCACAAGAGCTTGCGTACATGCTAAAGAAGGTTCATGCCAAATTTCAACTCGGTTGGACCAAATCTTGATCGATACGAAATTAGTTTGTATCGATCACGGATCGAGCCGAAACTTCATAGGATCGATCGCGTGGGCCCGCCCACGTGCCAGAAGAAGTCTCCCGAAGTTTGAGCCAGATATTTGTATGGAGCGCCAATAAATAGCACCCTAGAGCCTATAGAAAAGGGACTTTTGGATCGAGCCACGTCCAGACTCTGCCGAAATCACGATTGCACTCAAACTCCATCATTGTACTTGAAAATTACTGTTGTAATTCACTGTAACCAGCAAGAACATCAATAAAAGATTATCCTTTGAAGTGGAGGTAGGTCGGAGGTAGCCGAACCACTATAAATCTCGTGTTTCTGTTCGTTATTTTCCAATTGTTGTTTTTTATTTTGCTCGGATCTGAGATTTGTGTTAGAGTATTGTTGATTCGTATACATATATTGGTGCTTTCACGACATTCGGGGTTTGTAACCAATTTTGGCGCAAACAAATACTTTAATTCATTTTTAGTGTTATTAATTCCACATTCATCTTCACTGCTATCTTCTTCATTTCCTTCATCAATTCCTATTTTACTTTTCTCCTTTTTTTACTTTTCTTTAATTTATACGAGTGGCGTTATTCCTTTCAATCGACGCAAACATAGATTTTATAAATTCTTAATGTACGTTGCAATAAATTTATATTCCTAATGCATGATACAATAGGTATTGATTGAATCATAGTGCATGAGACACTAGGTATTGAGTAAATCCTAGCGTATAACATCATAGGTTTTGATTGAATCCTAGTATGTGGTACACTTGGTTTTGATTGAATCCTAGAACATGACAAACTAAATTTTATGAGAATCTATAGCACACTTTATTTTTTATTCTTTGTTATTGTAAAAAAAATTAGGTTTATTGTAAAATTGACAACAATCAAGTAGTTCGGTTAAACCGTCGATCATCATTTCCGTAGCCATAAAAATAAAAGTATTGGTTTTCATTTTATTTGCCTTTAAATAAAAGATTAAAAAAGATACGTACTTAATCCTATATATGGGTATAATTGTAAATAAAATTTTATTATTACTGGGGTATGTAAAGAAAATAATGGGGTGTTAATAGAACTAGCCAAAATAAATCAATGTTAGATGTACCGTATTCGGTATTCAGTTTTATTCATAATCGGATCAACCGCAGTTTGTTTAAGGGCATTATTAAAGGGACTCCAGTTTGGATAAGAGGAGGTCATTTTTTCATTTTTCAAAAAATTACTGAGAGGTACACAAAAAAGTTTGCCCCCTCTTAGCAAAAAATAAATAAATCGTAAACTATATTTATATTTCGGAAACTCTATGCCGAATTTTGATTTATTTTTCGATTAAATCCCACCGAAAGTTATATTCAGTGAGATAAATTCGTTTTTTTATTTAATTTTTGATAGGATAGTGCCGGATTTTACTTCATTTTTCGATGGGTCCTACCGAATTTTGTTTTCGAAGAAGTCCCCGTAATATTTTATTTTTCAAGCGGAGTCCTCTTCAAATTTTTTATCCAAAAATAAGTCCCTTTAACAATGCCTTGTTCAATTCATATGGACAAGCAAATGATTAAGCAATAATCAAAATCAATTGATCACAATTTAATATCAATTTGCAATTCGCAGTTAAGGATATTTAGGGCATTGCATTTATGTATAATCATAATTCAAGGCATTTCAATTTCACGTCACATTCAATCAACTAGCAATTCACTGAATTCACATTATTAATTCAACTATTGAAATGAACTCCGCATGTTTTAGATTTCCAATCTAGATTTGCATGATCAAGGCATTCAACGGCTAGCAGATGAGGCGCAGGATAATGGACCAAAGGCGGAAACCGCAGATGCACTATGCAGTGAGAAAGCGACGGTGGTTGACTGAGTCTTGAAGCATGGGAGGGGAGGCGAAGGGCAGTGGAGAGGGCGGAGAGGAGGATGGGAGTGAACATGAGAGATTTGGGAGCGGAGATGGATATGTTGAGAAGAGGGGCGGCAGCATTTTCAATCCAGCATCGTTTCTTCTAGAGAAAAATGAACAGGAACCGTCAATGAAGTTAGTTAGCTTCTTCTTAATTGCAGCTTTTAATCCTTTTCCTTGTAAACCGTCAAACAAAACTTTAAAGCATTAACTTAATCAAATCTGTAGATTTTGACTAAGTTAATGGAACATAAAATATCAATTAAGTCAACTTTCACAACTAACTAATCTAATTTAAAATTATTTGAAAAAAATTCCTAAAATTAAGTAGATTTTGATGAAACTGAGAATTTTTAAAAATATTAAAGAAGTTACAATCTTAGTAGCAAAAATTAAAGTTCATTTTGTTATTTTACTTTAGTTCAAGGATTTCGAGAATTATGTATCTGAGTTTTATTTTAATAAGCGATGATGATGAAGACAATGGTAGTTTTGTAAAACAGATTATGTATATAAAGTAATTTTTGATGTATACCGGTTAGTTTTATTTTCTTATGTATGTTAAGAGATTATTAGTGTATAAATAGAAATAACCAAATAGAAAAAAGATAACAAATGCGAGGGGAAAAAGTTAAGGGAAGAACGGGAATGGCAGCGCATAATTAGAAAAGTAGGGCTCGAGTTTCAAAAAATAAAAATGAAGGAAAAATAATAGCAGATGAACAAAAAACTAAAGGGAAAGTAACCCTAATTTAATTTTGTTCGTACATCCTTGTTTTATGAATTATTTAATTAGAGAAAACTTTTCGTTAACAAAAAATTAGTTGGACAACATTTTAAGGTAAAAATTATTTACCCTTATTTTAAAGTCATTTTACTGTTTTCATCAAATTCTATGAACTATTTAATTCTTTGAATGATTAAAAAATTATATCAAATAAATTTTATAAATTCAGATTCCAAATTTTTAACGATTATTCAAATTTTACTAAGTTCATTTTTTGCATTTTGTTATGCTTCTTCAATTTTTTGAACGATTGATTACGACGAATATTAAAATATATGAGATCACTTACAACTTATGAGTATGGAAACTATAAATAACTGTTGTTTTAAATAAATATTTACAACGCTCAATATTACATAGTTATTAAAAAATTGTATTACAACTATAAAATATTGAAAGTTGTTAAAAACAAGTGTACTATACTTTCAGGAAAAACCAGTTGTTAAAGACATTTATTACAACGGTCATACAATGAACGTTGTAAAGGAAAAGTTGTAATATGGTTATTTTGTTGTACAGGTTATCGTTGTTGGATTAGGTGCTTACACAACGGACATTCAGAGAAAATTTCTAAAAAGATCCTTTGTTTATTGTGACTCCCCACCTCTATACTCACACTAGCCAAGGACACTACGGGGTAATGCCGTCGACTAACACGAAGAATAAGTCTGTTGAGGAGCGACCATCTGTGTAATTGCTTTGTGCGAGTACCGATATGTCAGATAATATAACTTACATTTCATTTCAAGAGGAAATCCGACATATCAAATACAAACTCAAAGCTACCACACAGTGGCTATATGGACTTCGGAAACAAATATAGAAATAAACATAACACAAATCAATCATAGATATTCATATCACAAAGACAAAAACAGATATGAATATAACACATAAAAGTGTACATCAAAATAGTGGTCAAACTAGATCCACTACATCACAAAAGAATAGATACCAGTGCTAGACAAAAGAATAAGTATACAATAAGGAGTCTCTATCTCAAATGTATGCTAACAAAATCTACTATGCTAAAGTAGTTAGCCAAAAGTCAGGTGAAGGACCCTGATAAGAAGTTAAGCAGGAGCACCTGAAATACCTCGGTCTGACCCGAGTATTATTTAAGAAGAAAATAATAAACGGGTCAGTCTAGCTATAAATATCAGATAAAATGAGATAGGATAAGAGATATGACAAAAACGAATGATAACAATAATGCCATACTGTGACAAGTATACATCAGATAATAAAAAAAATCATACAATATCTCAAATATTCTCAAACACTAAGAAGAATGACATATTCTTAAAATTATTCACCAAAACACAAATATTGACAAAACATATCAATGCTAATTGCAAAAGTCGGTGAAACACAAATTCTAGAAATCATTAACTAGAAATCCGGAAATCACAAAAAGGGGAAGGCCTATCACAAATGGGAGCATGAAAACTCACCAACACGTGTATCACAAATGAGCTGGAGCTCCTCCAAACAGGGTATAGTCCCCCCTTGTGAACAATGAGCCAAAGCTCCTCCAAATAGGATATAGTCCCCCTTTGCAGACTATGAGACGAAACTCCTCCAAACAGGGTATAGTCCCCCCTTGCGGACTATGAGCCAAAGCTCCTCCTATGAGCCGAAGCTCCTCTAAACAGGGTATAGTCCCCCCTTGCGGACTATGAGTCGAAACTCCTCCAAACCGGGTATAGTCCCCCACGCGGACAAAGAGACATCGCACATCGCTAGTCTAAATCACCAACGGATCATCATTGATCGATAAGTGTAAATTACACTGAGCTAGTAAATAAATGAGTTTAGCTTCATGTCCCATAACCACTTGCTTAACTTAAATATTTACGAACAAATCGTAGATTTTCACTCAAAAATTGTCACAAGATTTCAATCGAACAAGTCTAAGAATTAACCGACAAAGTAAACGCAAGCGTTTCATACCACTTGTTTTGCTAAGCTGTTTAATTAGATTTCTCACACGAATGAGGTAAAGGTTTGTATATACTAATAGATTGGAAAACGATTTTTATAAATGAGATTTGTATTAAAAATAGAATTGGAATCATCTTTGTGAAAGAGTTTGAATATTTACTACTAGTATTGAAACCTTTGTATTTTAAAGTGACAAATCACAGAAATGATTGTAGAAATAATCAATCATCAAAAATTCACATACGAAGACGTGAATCAAAACCATAGAAATTGATATCAAATCCATCAAATGGATATTCCCAAAAATCCAAAGAAAGAAGTCATCAAAGTCGATATAAATGATAACAACAAATCGGATCAACACGAATCGATTAAAATTGGAAACCCACGCAAAATGGGCAAATTGGGCTGAGACAAGCAGATCAGTCGACTGAACCAGGTGGTCAGTCGGCTGACCCAATGCCTGGAAACTTTCGGTTTCCAGGTTAGTCGACTGAACCATAAGGTCAGTTGACTGATACAGGTACAGAATATTTTCTGTCCCCTGGTTCAGTCGAGTGAACCTGCTTCTATAGCATTATCAGCCTAGCCCCCAAGTGGGGAAAAATCCTAACCGGAGGCGAACGGACGAGCAACGGAGACTAAGGGTTTACGCCAAGCGACAACCCAGCCTTGTATGGCTCTTCGAAACACCTCATAAACGTGTTCAAACATCAAACATAGGATTTTTTAAAGATTTGACCTCAAAACACCAAAAATTGGAATATTCATCAAACCAATTCAATTCAAAAGCAAATGGACAAGGAATAGATGTTAGGAATTATTACCAAACAACTATCAAAGATATAGACATAGATGTGAGTTCAAAAACTCACCTTTTAAACCCAAAACACAAGTGAGAAGCTTTAAAACAAAGAAGAGATTAATTCCTCTTCAATCTCAACTCAAGAAGCTCCAATCTAAGCTAATAAGAAAATATTTCCTAAGTTGGGGTTTAGGAATTTCTAAAATTGGAGAGGATTGAGATGGAGAAGATGAAGAGGATGCTTACCTAAGCTTCTCTTTGATTTTGGAGCAAGAACTTGAGTTTCCAAATCAAACTAGGGTTTGGAATTTCTATTTCCCATTATTTTCCCCCATTTTCTCTTGAGCTTGAAAGTATTAGGAAATGAGAATAAATGAAGAGGAGAGGGGGTGGAGTTGGGTTATTTGATGGGTTGGGTGTTCGGTTATTGGGCTGAAACCCAAACCCAAAGCCCTAAATGAAAATATCAAAATTTCACTCAACTCCAAACATATCGATGTTTATACTCAAAAAGGTCACAAACACCATTTTGGGCTCAATGAAAGTGGTCTTGAGTCCTAATTGGACTATTTGCAAAAAGTGATATTTCGGACTTAAATCCGACTAACGATGCTATATTTAAATAAAACATTTAAATATATAATCGTAAAATATGTTACAGACTCCCCTCCTTAGAGAAATTGCATCCTCGTAATACTTAAGAAGAAAATAAAGAGTAACAACCATAAAAGCATATCAACACAAAAGAAAATTTGAAATAAGAAGTTCACCTTAAAAGAGCACAAGAGAGTAAGTCAGGATGTGTTTGCTCGATGAATTCTCAAGATTCCCAAGAGCAATCCTTAGGATTTGAGGACCATTGAACTTTCACAAGAAGAACATCTTTATTTCGAAGGCGTCTAACCTCCGAAGCAATGATACAAATAGAATGTTGCTCATAAGTCAAATTAGGCGAAACTTCAATTTCTTCAATAACACCGGACTCGAGAATAGAATCGGAATCCCTAAGGTATTTCCATAGTTGACGACAGGGAAAACGTCATGAATAGCAGAAAATTGAGCCGATAATAAAAGGCGATAAGCCACAGAACCAATACGTTCGGTGATGGGAAATGGACCAACATATCGAAGTGCTAATTTTCCCGATCAACTGAAACGCACAACAACCTTCATAGGTGAAACACAAATGAATACCAATAAAGTCTGGACCTAAAACCAGCTTCTCACCGGCATCATGCCAACACGAAGGAGATCGGCACGGCCTTCCGTAGAGTACCTCGAATGGTGCCATACCAATACTAGATTGGAAGCTATTATTATAAGAAAACTCAACAAGAGAGATATGATCTTCCCAACTTCCACCAAAATCAAGAACACATGCACGAAGAATATCTTCAAGAATGCGGTCTAAAAGAGAAGGATGAGCCTCAAGGCTACATAAAACATGAGCTGAACATGAATCAGATTCACGATCTCGAATCTCACAAGTGGACAAAGTCTCAAGATCACTCCAGTCGGATATCATCATGGAAACAACTGCCTTTTTCTTACGACTAAGGGCATCGGCAACATGATTTCCCTATTCGGGAAGATAGAGAATATCAAGACCATAAGATGCAAGAAACTCGAGCCAACGTTGTTGATGCAAATTGAGTTCCTTCTGAGAAAATAAATACTTCAAAGATCTATGATCGGTGTAGAGAACAAATTTCTCTCCTAAAAGATAATGATGCCAAATTCTAAGAGCGAAAACAATGGCCGCGAGCACTATATCGTGAATATCCAGTCTCGACAAGCTTTAATTGTCTAGAGGTTTAAGCGATAACACGTTCCCTTTTTACATGAGAACGACACCCGAACCAATACGACTAGTATCGGTATAAACAATAGAGTCTTGGTTCCGTTCGGGAATCACAAGAATAAAAGCATCGGAAAAGAGTTCTTTTAAATGATCCTCTTTCCCGAAAAGCTAAGACATTCAAAATTAGAATCAACTTTATATATTCATCTTTTTATAAAAATTAACTTATTACAAGAATTTACTGTGTCTGACTGTCTCATCATAGAGTTTAGGAGATTCCTATCAATAACATTAATCAAGCGCATCGACCAGAATTCTTAAAGCACTCAATGGGCAAGACAACACAAAATCATCTTCTATATGATAAACATGTCTCTTAAAATTTTACGAATATTCTTTGTTCGTTTTAAGAACAAAATCCAACCATACTTATAAATATCTTATTAAAAAGATTTGCAAATTTTAAATTGTTGTTTTCATCCATAATCAATGAATACAAGGATGATCTCATCGAGATATTCGTAGAATACTCGATTCGTAAAATGGATGAAATAAGCTGGAAGGTTCGTCAAACCGAATTGCATAACGAACCACTCATAAGAATCATAACGAGTGCGGAATGCGGTAAGGGATGCTACCCTCCGCAACTCGTAGCTGATGAAAATCGGTGGCAAGGTCGAACTGAAAAGACCTTAGCACCACTCAATAGATTGCTTAGGTGGTAATCCTAAGACAAGATCAAAAATACCGGGAAATTCCCAAACTACTTGATTGAGAGAAATAGCATTTTCCTCATCATGCAGGTTTAAAGAATAAAATGATGCAACCGAATTGGAATCGAAATCATTAAGAAAAATAGAAATCTGCTTAACAGATTGAGAATGTCGAAGATAGATAGTCCGCTCAGGACATAGGATATGGGCTTCATAATGATTAAGCCAATCCTTTCCCAAAAATCAATTCCGAAGCCTAAGTAACGCATAACATGCAAATCGACTCGGAAAGAATAATCACATAAAATAACCTCGACATCTTTACAAAGCAACTGAGTATTGCGGTTCCACCTACCGGATTCGCAATTCTCAATGAAGTCTCCAAGCCCATAATAATTAAAGAAAATGAATCAACAAGTTCTTTTGATATAAAATAATGAGATGAACCCGTATCAAAAAGAACTCGAATAGGATAACCACAAAACAAATTAATGTCATCAAGGATAGAAGGAGAATTACCTTGACCACGAGAAGTGTTATTAGGTGCTTGCATAACATTCAGCTCTCCCTCTCTCTTGCTTTGAAGTTTGGGACATGAAGATATATAATGATCCAAACTTTTTCAATAGCGGCAATAAATAGGCCTTGGACACCTATTTATATAGTGGTCCTTAGAGCCACAATTGTAGCACTCTCCACGATTAGGGATTGGAGTCTTTGCTACCGAAGTTACTTGCTTCACTCTCTTGTTGGATTAGGACTTTCGAACTTAATAAAGGGATGCTTCTTCTTGTTGATGGTGAAGTTCTGTTTGGCACCCACAACTTCAACATCACTTTCTTTATCCGCCTGTTCGAGTTGAAGAGCGATATCAACAAGCTGATCGAAAGAAACTTCGAGTTTTAGAAGAAATGGCTTTTTGAGGTTCTTATTCAACCCATAGACAAATCTCCAATTTTTCTTCAATGGGGTATTAATATACTCGACCCCATATTTAGAAAGAGATTCAAAAGATGCGACATAATCTGCCACAAAAGATTCACCTTGAACAAGGTCAATAAAGCGTCGAGCTAAAGTTACATTTTCAGCTTCCGGCATAAACTTCAATTCGAACCTTTCCCGGAATTGCTCCCAAGTAAGATTCGCTTCAATAATTTCCGAAATCAAAAGCTCATACCAATCTAGTGCTCTTTCTTAGAGCATGCTAGAAGCCACTTGGACTCGATGAAGATCAATAAGATTCATGCGAGAAAAGGTGCGGTCGCACGATCTAATCCAAGCTTGGATTTCTATAACACTTTCGGATCCCTTAAATGGCCTTCCACCCAAAGCGGTATAGTCTCTGCATAAGCGTTCGAACCTAGATTTAGGGTGAGTAGGCGCTGGAACGGGTCCGGCAGCTTGGGCATTGTTCACAAGATCTAAAAGTTGTTGAGCAGACATAAATACTCCATCCTGTGGAGTAGCACTGGATTGACCGGCGCTGGGACGGCCTGGTCTAACCATTTCTCTTCTTTAAGAAAGAAAGAAGAGGAAAAAGGTTATTCATAGAATGAATATCAAACAAACTTGATTGATAAAACAAGGCATCATAAAAAGAAATAGGATAGAACGGTACGAAGACTCGAATTAAATCCTATGGCACGATTCCTAAGAAAGACTTAGGACAATGATCCTTGCTAGATTATTCTACATTGTTCCGAAGTTTGGCTCTGATACCAAGCTGTGACGCCCCACCTCTATACTCACACTAGCCAAGGACACTACGGGGTAATGCCGTCGACTAGCATGAAGACTAAGGCTGTTGAGGAGTGACCATCTGTGTAATTGCTTTGTGCGAGTACCGATATGTCAGATAATATAACTTACATTTCATTTCAAGAGGAAATCCGACATATCAAATACAAACTCAAAGCTACCACACAGTGGCTATGTGGACTTCGGAAACAAATATAGAAATAAACATAACACAAATCAGTCACAGATATTCATATCACAAAGGCGGAAACAGATATGAATATAACACATAAAAGTGTACATCAAAATAGTGGTCAAACAAGATCCACTACATCACAAAAGAATAGATACCAGTGCTAGAAAAAAGAACAAGTATGCAACAAGGAGTCTCTATCTAAAATGTATACTAACAAAAACTACTATGCTAAAGTAGTTAGCCAAAAGTCAGGTGAAGGACCCTGATAAGAAGTCAAGTAGGAGCACCTGAAATACCTCAGTCTGACCCGAGTATTATTTAAGAAGAAATTAATAAACGGATCAGTCTAGCTATAAATATAAGATAAAATGAGATAGGATAAGAGATATGATAAAAATATATGATAACAATAATGCCATACTGTGACAAGTATACATCAGATAACAACAAAAAAATACAATATCTTAAATATTCTCAAACACTAAGAAGAATGTCATATTCTTTAAATTATTCACCAAAACACAAATATTGACAAAACATATCAATACCAATCGCAAAAGTCGGTGAAACACAAATTCTAGAAATCATTAACTAGAAATCCAGAAATCACAAAAAGGGGAAGGCCTATCACAAACGGGAGCATGAAAACTCACCAACATGTGTATCACAAATGAGCCGGAGTTCCTCCAAACAGGGTATAGTCCCGGTATAGTCCCCCCTTGCGGACAATGAGCCAAAGCTCCTCCTATGAGCCTAAGATCCTCCAAACAGGGTATAGTCCCCCTTTGCAGACTATGAGACGAAACTCCTCCAAACAGGGTATAGTCCCCCCTTGCGGTCTATGAGCCAAAGCTCCTCCTATGAGCCGAAGCTCCTCCAAACAGGGTATAGTCCCCCCTTGCGTACTATGAGTCGAAACTCCTCCAAACAGGGTACAGTCCCCCACGCGGACAAAGAGAAATTGCACATCGCTAGTCTAAATCACCAACGGATCATCATCGATCGATAAGTGTAAATTACACTGAGCTAGTAAATAAATGAGTTTAGCTTCATGTCCCATAACCACTTGCTTAACTTAAATATTTACGAACAAATTATAGATTTCCACTTCAAAATTGCCACAAGATTTTAATCGAACAAGTCTAAGAATTAACCGACAAAGTAAACGCAAGCGTTTCATACCACTTGTTTTGCTAAGCCGTTTAGTTAGATTTCTCATACGAATGAGGTAAAGGTTTGTATATACTAATAGATTGGAAAACGATTTTTATAAACGAGATTTGTATTAAAAATAGAGTTGGAATCATCTTTGTGAAAGAGTTTGAATATTTACTACTAGTATAGAAATCTTTGTATTTTAAAGTGACAAATCACAGAAATGATTGTAGAAACAATCAATCATCAAAAATTCACATACGAAGACGTGAATCAAAACCATAGAAACAATATCAAATCCATCAAATGGATATTTCCAAAAATCCAAAGAAAGAAGTCATCAAAGTCGATATAAATGATAACAACAAATCGGATCAATGCGAATCAATTAAAATTGGAAACCCACGCAAAATGGGCAAATTGGGCTGAGACAAGCAGATCAGTCGACTGAATCAGGTGGTCAGTCGGCTGACCTAATGCCTGGAAACTTTCGGTTTCTAGGTCAGTCGATTGAACCATAAGGTCAGTCGACTGATACAGGTACAGAATATTTTCTGTCCCCTTGTTCAGTCGACTGACCTCCTGGTTCAGTCGAGTGAACCTGCTTCTACAGCATTATCAGCCTAGCCCCCAAGTGGGGCAAAATCCTAACCGGAGGCGAACGAACGAGCAATGGAGACTAAGGATTTATGCCAAGCGACAACCCAGCCTTGTATGGCTCTTCAAAACACCCCATAAATGTGTTCAAACATCAAAGATAGGATTTTTAAAGATTTGACCTCAAAACACCAAAAATTGGAATATTCATCAAACCAATTCAATTTAAAAGCAAATGGACAAGGAATAGATGTTAGGAATTACTACCAAACAACTATCAAAGATATAGACATAGATGTGAGTTCAAAAACTCATCTTTTAAACCCAAAACACAAGTGAGAAGCTTTAAAACAAAGGAGAGACCAATTCCTCTTCAATCTCAACTCAAGAAGCTCCAATCTAAGCTAATAAGCAAATATTTCCTAAGTTGGGGTTTAGGAATTTCTGAAATTGGAGAGAGATTGAGATGGAGAAGATGAAGAGGATGCTTACCTAAGCTTCTCTTTGATTTTGGAGCAAGAACTTGAGTTTCCAAATCAAACTAGGGTTTTGAATTTCTATTTCCCATTCTTTTCCCCCATTTTCTCTTGAGCTTGAAAGTATTAGGAAATGAGAATGAATGAAGAGGAGAGGGGGTGGAGTTGGGTTATTTGATGGGTTGGGTGTTAGGTTATTGGGCTGAAACCCAAACCCAAAGCCCAAAATGAAAATATCAAAATTTCACTCAACTCCAAACATATCGATGTTTATACTCAAAAAGGTCGCAAACACCATTTTGGACTCAATGAAAGTGGTCTCGAGTCCTAATTCAACTGTTTGCAAAAAGTGCCATTTCAGACTTAAATCCGACTAACAATGCTATATTTAAATAAAACATTTAAATATACAATCGTAAAATATGCGGGTTGTTACATTTATTTTGACTTAACATCTTTTGTTGTGTTATTGGGAATAATGCTATTGGAATGTTAAATCAAATCTCGTATCTTTGTTTAAAACATATAATTCTTATTACATATAATATTTAGTTTTTTAACCAATATCTTTCGACATTTAATTTAACACCTAATTATATAAATGTTTAAAAATTCAAACATCAAATGTTTAAAAAAACATATAATTTAGAAGGTATTTGTTCACACACACACACACACATGTACCGGACACACACACATATATTTGCATCTTATGTTAAATTTTATGGCATTGATGTCATATAATTACGTCTACAATCGCGTTTGAAATGGTGAAATAACAACGATATTCCATACTAAATATTTACATATGTATGTAGTTGACTATAATCTAAAGGAGCAGAAATGGAATGGTATATCCATAATTGGGACTATAATATAATAAATTAAATTTTAAGACATATTTCATATAGAATATTTACATATTAATAAGTAAAAATAACTAAATGATATATATATATATGTATGTATGTATGTATGTATGTATATGTATATTATAATGGATTAACATATGTATAAGCGTGAATATTTCAATTTTAAATACATACATACCTTTTTTTTGAAATTGAATCTTTATTTATGGCATTAAAGAAAATCTAATTGACTCGTCTTCTTAAAAAATCCCACCAAGGTAGTGGGGAAAAAGAGCATGGCATCGAACTAGTAATATAAGTACATATCAACATAATACAACTATTATACAATTGGACCTAAACGTAGATAGTAAAAAACCCGACCTGACTCATCCACTTATTCAGCAAGCTTCTTCCACAAGCCTTGAAAAAATGTAACGCATCTAAAATGAAGCCTTAATTCCATCATCTATTATCTCTATGTTAAATCCCCCATCTTCTCAAAATTCCTTCATTTCAGCTACTTCTTGTTGGCTTCAAGGTTGATTTACTCATCAAATAAGTGATGTCGATTTGTATAAGTTTAGCTCTTTCGATCTTTTTTCAATTTTTCCTGATCAAGCATACGCTTGTTTCTTTCTTCCCATAGGTGATAGGTAGCAGTAACCAAAGTGCACGAAGCAAGCTGATGAAGTTGATCCTTGTTTGGAAATCGACGCTTTATTGTCTGAATCTCCTCTTATAGACATATGGGAGTATTGTTATTCTCATTTATGTCCAATTTTATTTTAAGTAAAGTTCAAATATACTCGATGTATGGGCACTGGAAAAATAAGTGTTGTAATGATTCTACATATTCTTCACATTGTATGCATGTCTACTCTTAGTCCACACCCCATTGTAGTAGTTTATCGTTTGTGTTTATCCTTCCTAAGATCACCATATATGCACAACAAGACATTTTCCTATTTTTTATTGTGTTCTAGATAATTGGGCACCAAAAGTATTTATCATAACGCTGTCATGTTTTCTCCAATGTCTTATTAAATGAAAAAGTGCCATTTTCATTCCATGTTCAATGATCCTCTTATCCATCCAGTGCAATAGGAATTTATTGAATTATGCTGCTTAGTTCTCTTGTCTCGGTACCAAAGCTTTTTTTTCCAATGAGAGTTGGGTAAACTAGCCGATACTTGTTGAAGTTTAGAAATGCTGATGCGATCTATCCCACCCCATTAAATCTACTAGATTTTTGCCATTAATCCATGGATCTGTCAATGGTAGAGTATTTTCACCATTAACAATCACCCTTGAATGCATACTAAGGCATCTTCTCTATGTTTAAGCATATTTTTCATAATGGAAGACATATTATTGTTGATGCTTGTTGTCCAGAAATTATGTTGTGAGCAATATTTTTGCTTCATCCATTAAGACCGAATGGATTCTTTACTTATCGGTTGCCAAATCAATTTCAAAATAGAAACTCTTTTGAGATCTTGAAATCTTTTCAGGACAATCCCACCTTCTAGTTTTGATCTGCATAATTTAATCCATGAAATTTTATGTGTTTTACCTGCTTAGAAGAAATCAACACATATTCTATCCAATTTGATAATTGTTGCACTAGGAATATAGTATACTATCATCCAATATAGTATCATTGGTGTAATAATTGTTTGTATAAGTTCATCACTCCTTGTCATAGAAAGTAAACTACTGTCTCAATTGTCAAATTTGTCAAGAACTCTTCAAAATAAAGAAGTGCATTCTGAATAGTGTAAATATTCAAAGGAAATGGGTCCCCCAAGTATTTAATAGGCAATGTTCCTTCTCCCATTTGGAGAATTTCCAAGATTTGTTATTTGTTATGATAGCTTGTATTGAAGTAAACTTTACTTTTCATTTGATTAATGTGAAATCCTGCATGTTCAACCATTTTATCTGCTATTTCCCTTACATTCTAGGCACTGCATTCATCTAATGTTGCAAATAGCATAACATCATTTACATATAACAAATGTGAAACAATTGGTTGAATCTTGTTAGTAGGTGTGATTTCTTTTCTTCTCACTACTCTTTCAATGCTTAGAGATATGTATTCCATAACAATACTGAATAGATGAGCGGGCTCCTTGTCTTATACCTCTAGTGGATATTATGAACCCCTTGGAATACCATTTATGAGGATTGAAAAAGTAGGAGTAGATATAAAATTGTAAATCAGTAGAATAAGTTTATCTGGGAAGCCCATTTTCTTTATCATGTAGAACACAAATTTCTTGTTAACTTTGTCATAGGCTTTTTGTATACCATTGATATAGAATCTTTTATTTTCCTTCTTGTTACAATTTCTGATCATCTCATGTGCCAATAGTATACTCTCTCTGCTATGTTCCTCTCAGCAATGAATGCAAATTGTGCATAAAATAAAAAAACGGGATGACATTTTTTATTCTGTTGCAGATTATTTTAGAAATAATTTTATACAACATGTTGCAACAGGCTATAGGCCTATAATCAGAAATTTCTGAGGGTTTATCTTTATTTGGAACCAATGTAATAAAAGTACGATTCAACCCATCGGGAATTTCTTGATTATCAAAAACAAAATTGATTACGTTTAACAACTCGTTTTTGAGAACTGGCTAGTGTGTCTTGAAAAATTTAGTTGTAAATCCATCTGAAGCTGGTGATTTATCATCTCTCACTGATAAGATGGTTTTTTTGACTTCATGTTCAAATACCGGTTGGGTCATGTATTGCCTTCCATCGTCATTTATAATTTATCTATATTGTTTTTTTTTGAAATTGTACTTTATATACAACGTGTCACTGGGACCACATATCACATGTCAATAAACGTTCGAATTACGCTACGCAAGTTTCGAACTTGTGACCTCTCGCACCAAAGCCGATTCACTTAACCACTTGGACAACGGTGCTTGTCAAGCACCTATATTGTTTCTGAATCTCCTCATGGAAATTTTTGCATAGAAAAATTTGGAGTTTGAGCCTCCTTGTGTTACCAATTGATTTTTATTTTTGTGGAATATTTGTATATTTCATATGCATTTTCATCTTAATTTACGCCTCATTTCAAGCTTTTCTTGATACGCATAAGTATCAAGTGGGTTTTCATCACATGCCAATAGTTTTCTAGCAAAGTTTTCTTTATGTTTTCTCAAATCTTCTAAATCTTTTGGCTTTGTCTTATTCCATTGTTTCGGTTGTTGCTTGACTTTCCTTAGTTTGATCATAAACTATTGTATTACATTAACCCATGCATCATATTGAAAAGCAGAAACATCTTCATCATATCCTTCTGTTTATGGCCATGGATTAATATATTGTTGGACGGGTTTTCACCGAACCAGGGCCACCGGACCAACACTGCCGAGTCAAGGCCAGGAAGGCACTGCCGAATCAAGGTCAACCACTACCGAACCAACCATTGCCGAACTGAAGCTACTCCAACCCTCGCCGGACCAACCACTACCGAACCAACCATTGCCGAACCAAAGCTACTCCAACCCTCACCGGACCAACCACTACCGAACCAACCTTCACCGAACCAAGGCGTGCCGAACCAACTTTGCCAGGACAGGTCACGTCAACCCAGGCCCACCAGCAGCTATATACATCCAAGACTCCTACCCCCAGCCTCACTCTATAAATAGAGGGGTAGGGGTACAATAATGGCAGACAAGTTAGAGAGCTCAAACACGGATAGAACTTTCAAACAACTTTCATACACTTGTAACCAAAGCCTTGTACTTGTAATCTGAATAGTAAAGGAGAATAACATATAAAGTGGACGTAGGCACATTCTAGCCGAACTACTATAAATCTGTGTGTCTTTTACAGTTTAGTCCCTGCTTTTTATATATTTGCATAAATCACCCAGATCACTAAAAACAACATAAAATCAACTAAATCATACGACTTAGAGGTGTTTGCCCATTTTTTATGCAAACATTTTTGGTGCTTTCATTGAGAGGGTGAACTCAGGACTTCAGCTTCTCCCACTTAACCTTCTTCCTAACAGCATCGCTCCGCGATGCTTGGAAGACATGCCTCCCAAGCAGAAGAAAGATGTTAACAAAGGAAAAAACATCGCAACCAGCAGTATTCCAGATCCAGTGGTCACAGATCAAGTAAATCATCCCATTCCAACAGCAGTACCAAATGAAGGTCAGGCAAATCCGACGACCCCTACCACGGGACAGCCGGTAGTAATTACTAGGGCAGATCTAGACAGGGTTGTGGCTGAAGTAACTAACCGCTTCACATCCCAACAGGAAGCCTTGGTGGACCAACTCATGTCACGCTTAAGGGATGCTGAAGAGTCCAACCGCAACACTGAATCATGGGGTGAGTCCCAGTCTGGAGGATCTTGGAGGCAACAAAGATCTTCCTTCTTCGAAGAAGCTAACGATAGAAGCGACCATGGTAGAAGCCGAGACCGAACTCAGTCCGAACACCAACCCGAGGAAACGCTTGGAACCGAACCCAACGGGGGAGGTACCAGGCGAAGGTCAACCATAACTGAGCCTGTCATGCTACCTAACCACGGAAACGCCAATGAACGGGGCCGAGCTAGAGTCCAGCCCGAAGTTGGACCCAAGGAAGTGCTTAGATCTGAACCCAGCAGGGGAAGATCAAGGCAAGGGCCAGCTGTGGCTGACCCTAGAATGCTCCCAGAAGACCAAAGACAGCCACTGGAAAATATTAGGAATGATAGACGATACCATCCCTACAGGTCATTTGGACGGGATCAATCCCACAGAGAAGAACCGAACTCATTTCTATCCACTCCAAATTCTGATGAAAGGATGGCACGCTTGTTCAGAGAGTGCGTCTAACGGGATCAAAGAGATCGAGGGATAGGCGCGAGGGTAACCAGCCCTTTCGCCCGCAATATCAAGATTGCCATCACCCCTCGAGAATAGAAAATGCCAACAATGGAACCTTACAAGGGAACCTCTGACCCCGTTGTACACTTACAGAGATACACACAGCATATGCTCATGAGCGGAGCAACAGAGGGAGTACTGTGCAAATGCTTTCCACTATTCTTAGCAGATCTAGCTACCTCCTGGTTCTGCCATCTACCCCAAGGATCCATTAGCTCATGGGAGATGTTGAAAGAAAAGTTCATCAGCCAGTTCCGCATTCATGTAGAGCAACCCAAGGACGTTTATTCCTTATCCAGTATCAAACAGAATCCCGGAGAGAAAGTGTAGCAATATCTAACCTGATTCAATGCCGCAGCGGCCGTAGTCCAAGATGCCGATGAGAAGCTTATCTTAATGGCCCTCTGTAGTGGGGTGCATCCAGATACTAAATTTGCTAGGAGATTGACAAAAGAAAAACCAGCTACTTTACCCGATTTCTTCCATGAAGTTGGGAAATATATGAGACTTGAAGACGCTGCCACTAAGGGGCAGTCAGGGCAACAAAATAAGGCAGCTCACGGCAACACGCCCGCTGTAGCAAAGGACGTTCGAAGAAATGACTCTAGAGACAATGCTGGGGGCAAGAAGGGAGAAAAGCGTCTATATCGGCCAGGACCGAGATTTGACGCTCACACCCCTTTGAATGAAATGATCGAAAACATCTTCCTAGCCACTCAAGACGAAGTTAAATACAAACGCCCCCCGCACAAGAAGGAATCAGATAACGCAATTAAGTCTGGGAAATTCTGCCACTTCCATGAATCCCATGGGCATGATACCAATGAATGCCATCATCTCCGGGACTTAATTGAAGAACACATCAGAAGAAGGAGACTAGAACGCTATGTAAAAGGTCAGAACAGGACTCCAGTTCCTACCAATGAGAACCCAAGGCTACCCTCCCCAGAAATAGGCAGAGGAAATCGCAACACCAGCGGCTCCAGTCAAGAGAAGATAGTAGTCCATACCATCTCGGGAGGGCCACACATCGACGACGGAAGCTGGGCAGAGATGGAAAGGTAAGGAAAGTCACTTAGAAACAATGAAGAATGCGTCAATTCTATTATAGAAGAACGCCACCCGAAGCGGATAGAGAATGGTGGCATCACATTCAGTAGGCGTGACCTGGAGGGAAGGCAGTACCCTCACACGGATCCCATGGTTATCTCTGCCCGGCTCGGTCCAGCCGAAGTTTTCCGAATTCTAGTAGACACTAGAAGCTCAGTAAATATCCTATTCAAGCATGCCTTTGACAAAATGAAGCTGTCATTAAAGGATGTTCTTCCCTGCAATAAACCACTACATGGTTTCACAGGAAATGCGAAGATGCCCCTCGGGTGACTGGACCTCTTTGTTGAAATTGGAAGTCATCCCCGCTCCATTGTGTGGAAACAAACATTTGTGCTGATAGAAAACCACTCGGCCTACAACGCCTTCTTAGGAAGGCCAGCCTTGTCTGACTTCCAAATTGTCCTGGCCCCATGGTGCCTGAAGATGAAATTTCCAACGGACAATGGAATAGGGGAAGTAGAGGAAGACCAGGACATTGCTCGAGATTGCTATGTAACTGAACTTCGCAATAACCACAGGAAGGATAAAGGGAAGAGTGCAGAGATTGCCCTCTGCACAAAAAGTTTGGAAGCATAGCAACTAAAGAAAGCCCCTCCTCTTCGATATACCAGTGACCCTTTCAATGAATTAGACCCCAGGGACAAAGAGGAGGAGGCTACCGCCGAGCCTGCAGAGGCTATAGAATTTGTATCTGTGGACAGACACGACTCGAGTAGACTATTGAAAGTCGAGTCCCAACTAAAAGCAGAATTGAAGGAACAACTCATTGATTTTCTCCATCGCAACTTGGATGTATTTGCATGGAAGCACACTGACATGACTGGAATCTCCCCAGACATAGCATGCCACGTACTAAACACCGATCCTACCAAGGTGTCAGTAAAACAGAAAAAGAGAAGTATGTGGGCAGAACGATCAGTAGCCCTCGATGAAGAAGTAAAGAACCTACTTGCCAATGACTTCATACGAGAAGCCATCTACCCAGAGTGGATCGCCAACCCGGTACTAGTAAAGAAGGCTAATGGGAAGTGGCGAACATGCATTGACTTCTCCAACTTAAATGACGCCTGCCCGAAGGATTGCTTCCCACTTCCCCGAATTGATCAGCTTGTGGACAGCACAGCCGGACACGAACTCTTATCTTTTATGGACGCATACTCAGGATATAACCAAATTCCTATGCATGCTCCCGATCAAGACCACACTAGTTTCATCACTGACCGGGGATTGTACTGCTACAAAGTAATGCCTTTCGGACTCAAAAACGCAGGAGCCACCTATCAGCGCCTCGTCAACAAGATGTTTGCGGGGCTAATAGGACAAACTATGGAAGTTTATGTGGATGACATGCTGGTAAAGTCAAGGAAAGTCGACGATCACGTAAGCCACCTAGATGAAATGTTTCAAGTACTTCGCCAATATGGAATGAAGCTGAATCCTATAAAGTGCCCCTTCGGAGTATCATCAGGGAAGTTCCTAGGATTCATCGTCCATGCCAGAGGAATTGAAGCAAACCCCGAACAAGTCCGAGCTCTGAAAGATATCAGAATACCTTCTACCCGAAAAGAAATGCAAAGCCTAAATGGGAAGGTGGCCGCCCTGAGCAGATTCATCTCTAAAGCGACTGACAAATGCATCCCCTTCTTCGAAGCTCTAAAGAAAGAGAAAGGAAAGTTTGAATGGACTGACGAATGCTTAACAGCTTTCCTTAACTTAATCGAACACCTCCAGAGACCACCGTACCCTCAACTCCGAACAAAGGCGAAGAGCTATACCTATACCTTGCTGTGTCATCTCATGCTCTAAGCGCCGCATTGGTGAGAGAAGACAAACGCACGCAGCGGCCAGTATACTTTGTAAGCAAGAGGTTTACAGGGGCGGAAGCCAGATATCCTAAACTTGAGAAACTAGCGTACTGTTTACTAATCACATCATGGAAACTGCGTCACTATTTCCAATCTCATTCCATCAGAGTTCTGACCGATCAACCACTAAGGCAGGTACTCCATCGTCCCGACACTTCTGGGCGACTACTTAAATGGTGCATTGAACTAAGCCAATATGATATCACCTACCATCCTCGCACCACCATCAAGGGACAAGCCATGGCCGATTTCATTGCCGAATTCACTACCAACGAAAGTAAGGAGCAATTGGAAATAGCAGAAGACATCAAGTGGAATCTCTTTATGGATGGAGCGTCAAACGAACAAGGCTCGGGGGCAGGTGTGGTAATAATCACTCCCAGGGGAAATAGGCTACACTACGCTCTAAGGTTGGAATTCGCTGCCACCAACAACGATGCAGAGTATGAAGCAGTGATAGCTGGATTAGAACTTGCCTTGGAGATCGGATCCAATTCTTTATGTCTTCATAGTGATTCTCAACTTATTGTAAATCAAATACTAGGAGAATTTCAGACTCGAGAAGAACGACTCACAACATATCTAAAGAATATCAAGCTGCTTCTCAATCAATTGGATCACTATTTAATCAAACACATCCCACGGGAAGAGAACCAAGAGGCCGACGAATTGGCAAAGCAAGCTAGCATGAGAGACGGTACTATTTCCAGAGCAGTGGCCATCTCAAAGCAACTGACCCCGAGTTTCGAGCAGGTGAATCTGATAGTTGCAATCGAAGAAGAAACTTGGTTGACTCCCATCCAAAAATACTTACAAGATGGCACACTGCCTGACAAGCGTAACGAAGTCAAGAGAATCTTGAGGAAAGCTTCCCGCTACATAATGCAAGAGGGCACCCTTTATCGGCGAGGCTTCTCTAACCCCTTATTGAGGTGTGTCGCTGGAAGGGAAGCAAAAGAAATCTTATCCAACATCCATCAAGGAAGCTACGGAGATCACACTGGAGGGCAGACTCTGGCAAAGAAAATACTCCGATATGGATATTTCTGGCCCACCTTAAGCAAAGACGCCTTAGATTTCGTCAAAAAATATGACAGATGTCAGAAATTTGCTAAAATTCCGCGGCTACCAACAACTGAGATTACTCAAATGACCAGCCCATGGCCCTTTGCAGTATGAGGAATTGACTTGATTGGCGAACTGCCAATGGGCTGAGGCGGAACCAAATATGCTATAGTGGCAGTCGACTATTTCACCAATTGGGTGGAAGTAGAACCCCTGAATAAAGTATCTTCATCAAAAGTTATTAACTTCTTGATCAAAAATGTTCTATGCAGGTACAGAGTCCCACTTAAAATCATATCGGACAATGGACTTCAGTTTGACAGCGAGGAGTTCGCCAACTGGTGCCAAGAGCACGGAATTCACAAAAGCTTCTCATCTGTAGCTTATCCCCAAGCAAACGGACAAGTTGAAGCTGTCAACAAAATTCTCAAAACTCTAATCAAAAAGAAACTTGAAAAGTCAAAAGGCGCTTGGGTGGATGAACTTCCTACGGCACTTTGGGCCTATAGCACATCTTTCAGAACATCAACAGGGCATACTCCTTTCTCTTTGGCATACGGATCAGAGGCTATGCTCCCAGTTGAAACTATAGTGCCTTCCCACCGTAGGATCCACTATAACCCAGAAGAGAACGAAGAACTCGTTCACATGTCTTTGGATCTAATTGAGGAAAGAAGAAATGATGCAGCCCTCAAAGCAGCAGCTCACAAGCAAAAAGTGGCAATGCAATACAACTCCAAAGTCAAGCATCGTAGCTTACAAAAAGGAGATCTTGTCCTCAAGCGAATCTTCCCGCGCCCCGGAGCGCTAGATCCAATCTGGGACGGACCATATGTAATTCATAAAGATCTCCACAACGGAGCTTATATTTTGTCAACAGTGGACGGAGAGGTGTTCCAGAGGGCATGGAACATCCAACACCTTCGTCGATACTTTTCTTAACTTGTATTGCCCATATGAAGTGAATTAACAAAGAGAATCAGTGGATGTAGGCATTTTCGTGCCGAACCACTTTAAAAACTTGTCTCTTTTTAACTTGTTCCTTTATATCTTGACTGTTTGTTAACCTTATCCTTTTCTGTTGAACGAAATTCTGTGTAATGACATTTCCATTCAAGACACCTCACGGCGCGACTTCACCTGGACAAGACCTAACAGGTACTATGTGAATCTATGCCCTCGCCAATGAGACACTTTTGCTCCAACATCCCTCTGCTGCGGGTTAACTCATTGCTCGCGATCGGCCCTTAAAGCCAACTGTAATGAGCCGATTATAAGCCACCGAGTAGGCCGACTATAGCCTAGGCAGCTCATTACGGCGTTCGGCTCGCCGGCAACCGTGAACCAACTTTAAGCCCCAACATAAGGTGTGGCCAGCCAGGGGTAGTTCACGGTTGACGATCGGCACCCACGCTAGTCGGCCACGGTAAATCGAATAATACCCACGATTATGGGCCATAATGGCCCGGGTAGTTACTGTGCGCGATCTCGGCTCTGAGTGTCTTAAGTATGGCTGTGATAAAAAAGATAAACTCCCCGCGGAGGCGTAAGATGGGTGACAAATGTCTCCAAGACCCACAGTTAGGGAAAGTGACTACAAAACCCGTTTGCCTCGAACTTAAGCACATCGCAGGCCTTCCGTGATTGGAAGTTTTACTTTTTATTATATTTCTATCTTATTTAAAAACTTTCCTCATATCCTCTATAACGATCCCTAAAGTACAGGACACAAAGTAGGAGACGCTCACCAATGGGGATAGGAACTCCCAATAGGATGACAGGTCAATCAACTACATTCCACACTCGGTCATATAAGACATTCAAAGCTACCATCTACAACTAAGACATGAAGGGCGGTACTTTCTTCTCTTGTAAATAAATACATAGCTATAATTTATTCGCACATCACACTAACATTGCAGAATACAAAATTATATTTTTAGCAAGAACAAAGCGTTCAAATATGACAGAATCAGCTTAAGTTAAAAATTACATACCAAGAATAAAGTCGTTTATTACAAGTAACATAATTACGGCCTAAAAGTTACGTTGTTGCTCTGAGACTAACGTAGATAGCAATGTCAAGTAAACAAAAAGATATCCAGGTCAAGTTAAGGAGTCGGCTGCATTGGAGCTTCACCCTTGTCCTGCTGGCCCTCCGAAATCTCCTTAACCGCGGAGTGGGAACTTTCAGCATGTTGACCAGAGATATTTGGTGGTCCAAAGGTCCCGCCTGTCCGATCAAGGAAAGAATTCATTAATAATAAGCAACTAAGTTACGAAAAGCTAAAAGGGGAGACTTACCAGCATCTGCTCCTTGATCATCATCCTCCAACTGCACACCAACCTCCTCAGCAGCAAGCAGCCGCATACCCTCTTTCACCACCACCTTCTCCTCCTTGGTGAATTGAGCTGTAACCACATCCATTCTAAAGGCCGCGCCACCCTCCTTATCTGCATCGGACCTAGCCTCCTCCAGGGCCCTGAGATAAATCATGGCCATGACTCGGGGATAATCATCCATCCAAGATAAGTTGCCATGTTTCCAAGTGCGAAAGTATATATCCTGAAGCATCTCATCCATTATCCCCTCGTTCTCCTCAAACTCCCTTATTCGGTCCTCAGAAGCCAACAACTTTGCAATGGCGGCATCCCTCTCTGATCGGTATCGCGAGCAGTCGGCCTGGAAGGATTTCCTCATTGCATCCATCTCCTCCTTCAGCTTGGTTTGAGCAAGCTCTACGGCTTCAAGTTTCCCGAACAACTCCTGTATCTGCTCGAGATCCGCTTTCTGAACCTCATCCACCGTTGCAATAGCCGTGTCAATCCATTCCTTACAGGCAGCCTCCATTTTCCGTAGCTCTGCTCTGCTAGCATCTTCCATGGTTTTCTTTAGTCGCCTGGAGGCGGCCTCATGCTGGGAGATCTGGATGGCCTGATCAGCGAGTTGCTTGGCCTGGTCAAAAACTATTAACCACAGTCAAATATTAGCACTCCCGATTTCTTCTCCGGCCTTGACCAGTCGAGCATGATGCCCCATCAACTTCCTGGCTTCCTTAGCAACCCGGTCGATGTTTGCCTTAGCTTCGTCCCCCAAAGTTACGACCCGAGTGGTAAGCAAATCAAGGTCCAGGGACTTAGCCTCATCAAGCACCCTTACCATAGGATTACGAGGAAGAAGGTGCTCACCAATAACCTCATCGAAGGAAATACCGTGAGAATCCGAATCCAGATCTGGATGACCCGCGAACGGATTACGAGCCAAGCCAGGGTGATCTATCGGGGTAACAGTAGGATTTTCAGACGGGTGCGGGGAAGGAATAAGCTCAGTATTCTCCTCCGTGACATCCTGAAGAGGCTGAGTCGGGGGATGAGGGCCATGTGGAGATTCAAACAAGGAGCGACTCCTCTTCTTCTTTTGGATATCCTCTTCGATAACTCCAAGAAGAGGACGGTATCCGACTACATCTCCAGGGCGGTTAGTCGGAGGCTTTGGCTTAGTAGAAGCCCTTAGAAGCTTATATTGTTCAAGGCGGTGCCGAACATCCGATGTCTTGGCCACTTTACCCATTCCTGGGACAAAAACCAAGTGTTACAAGTAGACGTTGAACTATAATTCAAGAGATATATCAAGATAGGAAAAGTAAGGAGACACTTTTGTTATACAAACCCTGGGAAGGAGTGGGATACTGCAATAAGTCCTAGATCTCATTCCAAAATGGGAGCTGACCATAAAATATTCCTAAGTCCTTATCATAAATGGAGTCTGTAGAAGTCAAAAATTCACCTTGAGTCGTGGGGGTTACCTCAACTAGAACACTCTTGGAAGATGAGTCGGCGCCGGGTCCGGCCTTGTCAGCTTTCTTAGGCCCCTCTACTAGAGCCGTTTCTCCCTCCATCCCTTCGAAAGCCAGGCGGAAAGCATCGTCCGTCCACTCCTGGATCACACCCGCTTGCTTAGAAGACAAAGCCCCAGCACCATCACCACTCTGTCCATCATCACCACTCTGTCCATCGCCTTCTCCACCACTACCACTCTCCACCTCACCTCCTTCACCCTCGCCTCTTTCCTCCTCCTCATCTTCCTCCTCCGGAACATCTGGACATGTGCCGGGGGAGGGTCCATCGGATTTCTTAAGTTTCTTCCCCCCGGCAATTGGATGATGTGAGAAGGGTTTCATTTTACCACTCTTCTCCGTAGCCCCTCCTTTAGCTTTGGCGACCCTCTCCTCAGCTGTGTCTCTCTGCTTGACCATAGACTGACGTGGCAGAATCAGGTTGTGCCCCAGAAGAGTAGCGTTCCTGATCAAATAAGAAGTTGCCCTCTCCCTTTCCGGAATGGCTTCTATTTCCTCAGCCATCCGAACCAGACGTTCGTTCTCTACAACCGCAAAGCCACCTGTCGCTAGCAAGAAATAAAGCACGTAAGGAGGAGTATTGCGGTCAGAACAAAAATTATAAATGAGTTTCAACTTACAGCCAGAGGTGAAGCGGCGGAAAGAAACGGAGTCATCCTTGACAAAAAACCATTCCTTCTTGAACATGCTGAATTTCGAATATAAATCCAGGACTGGCTTGAAGGACACAGCCGACTCTAAGCTAATATATGGAGACCCCTTCTTGTAGCCTCTCAAGTTGTACAAGTACCGGATTTCCCGGTTGGAAGGAGGACACCCGTATCTCCTCTGGAAGATAAGAAACAGACTCACCAAGATGGCATAGGAGTTGGGCTGAAGCTGGAAAGGAGCCACCTTCAAGTATGTGATGAAACTGACTATCCAAGCGTTAATAGGTGGGATAGCACCGCACATGCAATGATACCTGCTATAAGAAAAATATCCTTCAGGAGGGTTATACGGCATCACTTCTTTCCCCGGCAGCATCATATGCGCCCTATCGATCCCAAAAGACCTAGATATAATATCAAGCTGCTCATCTTTAAGGGAGCTAGGGAAGCAGTCAGGCGGTGAGTTTAAGAGCTCTTGAGGACCATACCCATCTACTAGCGATCTCGGGGTTGGTCCTTGTCGTTCTGGTTCTGCCTGGACTGGGGGCACCATGGAGGACTCTCCTTTATCCCTGGATTTCTTCCTGTCAGAATGAGTTTCTACTTTATGAGACATTATCTGCAACACGAGAAAACACATCGTCAGAACAAGGGATGTAGACAGACAAAATTCAACACATAAAAAATATCATTCGGTATCCCGGGTCTTAGAGTTCATCTGGCATCCATGTTCTCCAAGTACCATTCGGTAGTCCCGGTCTTGGAGTTCATTCGACACTCGTGTTCCCTAAGTGACATTCGGTAGTCCGGGTCTCAGGGTTCATTCGGCTATCACACTCCCTAAAAGTCCATTCGGCAGAAGGAGAACTCACCTGATTCGGCAGGCGTAGGCTTGGTCCGGCTCTTTCAAATAGTTATGAATAACAGAAGCTTGAAGCCCATACTTATAGGCACGCAGGGGACTACCAGACCTGTTGGTTCGGCACTTAGGCCGAACGGAGTGTCCAAACTGAGGAAAACAAAGTGCGACATATACAACCATATGCCACACTTTGGGGGGTAAATGTTGGACGGGTTTTCACCGGACCAGGGCCACCGGACCAACACTGCCGAGTCAAGGCCAGGAAGGCACTGCCGAATCAAGGTCAACCACTACCGAACCAACCATTGCCGAACCGAAGCTACTCCAACCCTCACCGGACCAACCACTACCGAACCAACCATTGCCGAACCAAAGCTACTCCAACCCTCACCGGACCAACCACTACCGAACCAACCTTCACCGAACCAAGGCGTGCCGAACCAACTTTGCCAGGCCAGATCACGTCAGTCCAGGTCCGCCAGCAGCTATATACATCCAAGACTCCTACCCCCAGCCTCACTCTATAAATAGAGGGGTAGGGGTACAACAATGGCAGACAAGTTAGAGAGCTCAAGCACGGATAGAACTTTCAAACAACTTTCATACACTTGTAACCAAAGCCTTGTACTTGTAATCTGAACAGTAAAGGAGAATAACATATAAAGTGGACGTAGGCACATTCTGGCCGAACCACTATAAATCTGTGTGTCTTTTACAGTTTAGTCCCTGCTTTTTATATATTTGCATAAATCACCCAGATCACTAAAAACAACATAAAATCAACTAAATCATACGACTTGGAGGTGTTTGCCCATTTTTTGTGCAAACATATATCTCAAAGGTTTTCCCTTTTCTTCAGTAATGGGATTATGAAGTTTAGTGATGATAGAGGTATGACTGTGAAGAACAGATGAAGTGGCAAATACTGGTGGATCTGGAAAAGTATGTAGCATGGCATCATTCGAAAGTACTTTAACTATATGAGTTGTTATTCCATTCCTTTTCCATGTGAAGGCATAACCTTGTATTTTTGCTTCTGCAAGGCCACATGAGAGAAGACAATTTGTGAAGCCTCTTAGACGAGAAAAGGGTACGGGTAACCCTCCTTTCTTGTCCTTAGGATTAAGAATATTGTTGAAATCACCGGTTAAAATCCATGGTCCACGTACATGCTTGGATAGATCTATTAGCTCTTGCCATAAATTCTCCCTATCTGGAAACAAGTTGCTAGCATATACAATTTTTAGTAAAGTAGCAATCCCCCTTTGTTTTCTATCTTGCAAGTTATCTATTATGTACTTTTTGTTATTAAAGTTAAGTTCCAAACAGTTGTATCCCAAAAAGTTAGAGTTTTGCCTTTAGAACCACGGTCATTATTATGTAGAAAATTCCAATTCTTATTTAATTTTTGCATTAATTTTTCCATAGTACTTTAGTTTAGCTTATTTTCCAATAAAACCATGATACTTGGTTTATTAGACTGTAGAGAAGTTAGCACTTGATTCATTTTGAAATTAGTGTTAACTCCTCTCATATTCCATGAAATGATTGTCATTTACCTTGTCTTCTAGCTCTTTTGCTTCTTTAGTTGAACTTTTAGTTTTTTTACTTTTCATACCGTGGGTTTTGGTTAACAAAAGAGGCAAATATGGTAGTGTGATCTAGTTATGTTACCCATTCTTCAATATGTTGGCTAACATGTTCTATGAATTCACTTTCACCATCAAATTTGTCCTCTACTGGTATAAATTCTTTTATGCCTTCTAGTTGGTATGTTTGCTGATGTAGCTCCTCTTCATCAGTACTTAACATATCAAAGGGATTTGAAATTGGTGTTGTTTCAGTTGCTTTTTGTTTGCCAGTGTTCTCATTTTGTGATTCTGATTGCTTATAATATGATGTTGGTTTTGACCCTTTAAGCTTCTGGTATTGTTTTCCTTTCCTCTGTTGCCATTCAGGTTGTGGTTGATTATGTTATTCATGTTGTATCTTGTCTTGTTTTTCTTCCTGTTGTTGTTTTCCATGTTTATCTTGTTTTTGTTGCCATGAAGATTCTGGTTTATCCTTACATTGTTGAAATTGATGCCCAAAACTGTTGCAGAAAGTACTAATGTAGGATTTGACTTCATAGGTAATCTTTACATTTGATTTTTCATCTTTACTTGATCTTACAAATACCTCTTTTGGATACTGGTAGTTTGCGCCAATATAGGCAAGAACACGAGCATATGCTGTGCGTTTTATTGAGGCAGTAACTACATTAAGTCTGATTGGAACACCTACTGCACTACTAAACCTACTTAGTGCCTCATTATCCCAATATTCATGTTGCATATTGTGTAATTGAATCCAAATTGGCATGCTTACTAATTTCGTAGTATTAAAATCCATGCCTGGTTCCTAAACTTTAATATTTACGAACCTTGACTCGAATGTATATGGTCCATTCGATATGATTTGTGATAAATCATCTGTATTTGAGAACCGAACCATACAATTATCATTTGGCTTTGGCTGTAAGTCATAACTGTTTTTTAGTTTCCAGACCTTGTCTGCGTAATTCTTGAATTGATAAAATGATGGTTTGGATCAAAAAACTGAACATATAATAGTGTTTTTCCATCTATCTACTAATCCGTGTAGCACTTCATCAGGGATAATAACAACATCTTATTCATCTTCTTTAGTTATTTCATAGAATTTCAAATTTTTACCTAATTTTGGTTTTGAATTAGATGCAACTTCATCCCACGATCTACCTGTATTTGCTGAAGATATGTTGTTAGTTTGTTGGTTTTCTGATGAAGTAGTGCTGGAATTAGTAGTTTCTTGATGAGTTGCTTCTGCCTCCCTTTCGCCTGAAACTGTTTCCAGCATTTTTATACTTTTTATATAAATACATACATATATATATATATAACTATTTTGAGTGTATAAAATAATATAATAAAATATATATAAACACACATGCGTATATTAGGTTTAACACACACACGCATAAAGAGTCGAATATGTACACTATACATAATAATTTCAAAATCAATATACATGAATTAAGAAACAAAGCAATTTACATGATTATGTTGTAGGTTAGCACGATTGATGATATCAACCCAAGTGTTAATAACACTACCTTGACCATAACCTCCAGATTAGTTGAAATCGAACCATTTAGGTTGAAACCCTTCTCACTCCTTGGAGTCTCTAGCATACAGTTCTAGTTAAGGAATAGAGGAAAGTTAGCTTGTCGAAGAAGAACGAAGATTCTCTTCGTCGAATTGCCATTACCTAAGGCCAAAAGGATGAACTTAGCACCAACCTTATGGAAAGGCACTCATCCCCCTCTATATCGATACTACCAAAGAGTATTACAGAGTAATACTATCGAATAATACGGAGAATGATGCGATATTTTCCGATCACATGTGAATATTCCATTAGGATTGTATGCTCTAACACCAATTTAATGGAGAAGAGGGTGAGTAAGCGGTGTATAATTTTTAGCAAACACAAGAACATGAGAACAAGATTGTTCTCAAGTTCAATAATTATATTTCATAAGAGAAGATACAACTCAATTGCATTCATACTTGCATTCTTGCTTTCTTTTCTTACAATGGCATATGACATACATATGCATAGTACTTTAGATTTTTCCAACAGAAAGACATGACTCTTCAACTAAACATCTTTTCCTAATAGATAAGACTTTTCAATCAAACACTATTTCCTAATAGACATAAGTTTTCACTTAATACTCTTTAGTTAATATAAATGACTACACACTTTCCAATGTAACCATTCAAGTCAAGCTTATCTTTCCAACATTCCCCCATGAGCTCGACTTTGAATATCTCAAAGCTTTTCTTTCTTTTGCCTTCCTTGCTCATATTTTTGATCTAGCATATTAGTTATGGTCATTTTGTATCGTACAGGTTTTCACAATAAGAATGTCGCAAATAGTCATCTTGATTGTCATGAATGGCGTATCCAATGTAGTCTTCGGTGCAAATTGATATTTCTTTATCCAACAGTCCTTACTTGCTCTTTTTCTTCAATGAAATATTTTTCCTCTTTCAGACCTTTGGATATCAAGTTTATTCAACCCTTATCAATTTTAAATGAAACATACGTGTTTTCTTTGAATACTTACACCTTTTCTCCTTTTGCAAAAAAAATTGGAGAATACACGTAAAAATGAAATGTTTTTTATATGTACGTGCTTGTACATGAGTTTGCATTTGGTATATCCTTCCAATCTTGAAACCATATTAACTTTTGGATCTTCAAATCTTTCAACTTTAATAACCAAGCTAATGTCATTCTCTTCCTTATTTTCTTTCACATTTACCTTCCTCTCATCAAACTTTAGTAATTCATTTTCAATCTTCCATGTATTATTCTCCACAATCGATTCCATTTCATGATCCATACCAGCCTTCCATTTGTTATTCCGAGATGCTTCTTCGAAATTTAATGGTCCCGCACTGAAAAATAACGCAAAATATCAACAATACTTCTTTTTTTTACTAAAAAGAGAGTGAACATCGCTAAAATAAGATGAAGAGGGAGTCGCAACTTCATATTCACCATCATTAATATCATTGCTTTTATCCATGCCATTTTCTAAATCAATATTAATATAGTTGGAATTCTGTACATTTGGTTTATCCCATTTCCATGGTGCTTCTTCATCAAATTTCACATCTTTACTTATGACAACCTTCTTAAAAACTTGATTATACAATTTGTAGGCTTTTGAGTTCTCACTCTATCCCACAAATATGCACTTCTCGAATTTTTCATCTAACTTGCCTCATGTTTCGTTAGGAACATGAGAGTAAGCAATGCTACCAAATACATGTAAATGACTCTTAGTAGGTTTAAGTCCCTCTCTAAGCTTCTTGAGCTATGGCATGTGCTCCACGCTTTTGGTTGATGCATGATTTAAAATTAAGTATGAATGCTCCATCGATGGTAGTATTTACCTGTGAATCAGGATAATTGAGGTTGTAACATATTGTCGCTACTTGCCATTGACTTTGATACCACTTTGTACGCTCTTCACCCTCTTCTTTGTGTTGACATGAACTCCACATCGTTTAAACGAAAGCACTTTATTATCACATGTTTCAACTTCACGTTGCATCGATTCATCCAAACATGAGAAAGCTTGTTTGTTACATATCATGTGATTGCTACAACCACTATCGATATACTAAGTTTCATCATGCACCACCTTTTCATTTTTGCATGCCATGGAAAGAGTATCACCACCTTTTCCATCACAATAACCCTCATGCATAAGTGATGAGTCACTTTTTTTCTTATTATTTGATCCAGATCGACAAAATCTAGATGTGTGTACCTATCTCTTGTAGCTATAACATTGGAAATTTGAACATGACCCTCTACGACCATAATTTGATGCTCGTCCTCTTTATCGGCTCTTCCTTGACCGCGTGGATAATATTATTTTCTTTTAAAATTACTATTTTCTACCACAACTCCTCTTCCATTACCATGATGAAATCCACCACTACTTTCACCTCGAGATTCTCTGAAATGATAGTTTGCGTTTGAAATGCTTGTTCAAGAGAATAAGATGATGAGATGTCAAGTTACTCCATGTGAAGCTCATAAGAGAGAAGAGAACCCATCTAACTTTAAATTGGCAAACTCACCATATTTTTAGACTCTTCAATTTCTACAACCACATGCTCTAACTTCCTCATCATACTTTGAAGTATTTTCTCCATAATCCTTTGACCTTCAAGTTTCTCTTCGTTCACACGTAATTGATTTGCAATAGAGATAGTTCGATTGAAGTACTCCTCCATAAACTCTGTTTCTTTCATGTGTAACATGTCAATTTCACTTCTGAGAGTTTGTAATCTCACCATCTTTACTCTTGCTTCTCCTTTGTAATTTGTTGCAAGTAAATCCCATGCTTCCTTTGCCAATCCCGCACCATAAATTCTTTCAAATATCTCAACATCAGTAGCTTGATAAATAAATAATAATGCCCTCTTATCTTTTTGACGTTTCTCTTTCAACTCCATGACTTATTGCAGAGTCATGTTAGCTTGATTTTCCGGCTCCACCGCACCTTTTTCTATAATATCACATAGATCTTGATATTCATGTAACGCTTTTATTCGAATGCTCCATTGATGATAGTTTTTACCATGAATCGGGGTAATTGAGGTTAGAACATATTGCCACTATTCGCCATTGGCTCTTATACCACTTTGTATGTTATAATACCACTTTGTAGAGAGGAGAACGAGAGTAAGAGAAGTATAATTTTTAGAGGTAAACAAAAACACAATAACAGGAGAAGAAATTTGTTCTCAGGTTCAATAATTATATTTCATAAGAGAAGATACAGCTCAATTGATTTCATACTTACTTTCTTACTTTCTTTTCCTCTAGATTTTCTTATAGAAAGACATGACTCTTCAACTAAACATCTTTTTCTAATAGACGTGACTTTTCAATCAAACACCAACCAAACACTATTTCCAAATAGACACAAGTTTTCACTTAATACTCTTTAATTAATCAAAATGATGTTGAATCTGAGTCAACATGCAACGGAGTAAATGTGTAAATTTTAAAAAAAAAATTATTCCATTTGGATCTTATTGGGCCTATGAATTCTAAATTTATTTAGATCTTATCTAAATTTGTAGTAAAATTAATATTTTATTTTATTTATGAATAAAGTTTTATTTATTATAAGTTTATATTATATAATATAATATGTGTATCATATACACATATGTATGTACGTGCACGTGCAATATAAATAGTGTACATGATTTAACATGCCCATGTATAAGTGTTGGAATTTACACTACGACGAACATATTTGCCCCACTATATACATGTGTGTTGTCTAGTATATATATACATATAAATATACTTATAAAATTATGTATATGATTATATATATTACAAATAATTTATATATATATATATAACGTAAATATTTATACAAATGTATTTATATATATGTACTTTATTATAATATAAAATAATTGTAAATATTAATAATATTAATTTTAATTTTAAATTTTAGATCTAGATTAACATAATAAAATATCTAGTAATTTCAAAATTCAAAATTAATATGTTAAATTTTAAATAAATATTTACATAACATATAAATACACGCACATTTCAAAATCAAAGATAATAATTTTCTTAATATATATATATATATATTACATGTTAACAATAATAATAGGCAATTCAAAATGAGGGAAGTATGGGAAGACAATCGACAGCATTATTCAACTGTTCACTGGCATAATGTAATCTGGAGTAAATCTAACTGCCCCAAAATGGCTCACACTACTTATAAAGCAGTCAAGGGCAAATTAAGTATGAAAGACAGACTCAAAAGTTAGGGAATAATCGATGAAGACACATGCAATTTACGCAGACGGGAAATTGAAACACACAGACACTTATTTTTCGAATGCAAATATAGTAAATGTGTTTGGGCTATTCAGAAACTTAAAAACATGCAAACAAAAGCAGTGTTAAGTTTAGAAGATGAAATTAAATACCTGAGTGATCGGATAGACCTCACGAACCTTATGAAGGAAGTCGGGAAAATTGCGTTGACAACAACTATTTGGCATCTCTGGAGAGAACGAAATGTACAGGCTTTCACCAGAAACAAAGAAAAGACAGAGTTAGAGCTATCGGAAAACATTGCAAGAGAAGTTAAGATTAATAGTGGAAGAATCAGGAAAATTACCAACTCAGAGGCAAAAGAAAAACAGCTACTGGAGAACTGGAAGTGGAAGGTTGCGAGGCCAAGAAATCGAGCAAACACCGAGGAGCCGCCATAGAGATCGAAGCTGATGAACCCTAAATTAAATTAGGAAAGTTTGTGTTAAGTTATGTTAGTGTCGAACTGTCGGCTGAGTTGTTTAAGATTTATCCTTGTATTTTACGGTTGTAAATGCTTTTGGGCCGCATAGCCCAATATAATATCATTAACCTATTTTCAAAAAAAAAATATTAGATGTTAAATTAATATCTATAAATACTATACATATAAAATATATATACATATAAATATGGTTGAATGTAATTTATTATTAAATATGAAGAAATATATATTTACGCGTTTTCGGCTATAAAACATAATAAAAATTGGTTTAAAATGTTCAAATTAAAACAGAGTTTTTTTTATTGATTTCCGTACAAAAATCAACAAATATTTTTTATAATCAAAAACCATTTTGAACTTGATAAATAAGTAAAATATTTACATATTTGATTTAATATATTTACACATCTTTATTATATGTTTAATTAAAATAATATTTAAAATTGTGTGTGTGTAATATTCGGATTTTATAAAATGTGTGTATATATATAATTCCTTTTTTCCCATAAAGTATAAAAAGTATTATGAATTAATGAAATTTATAAGTATATATTTTATATAAATGTGTTTGTATTTGAAATTAATTTTATTTAATAATCATTTATATATTATTATATTTGAATTTTTTTTTATTCATGGCAGTGAGCATCTAGTATAAAAATATATATACAATTTTATTTTTAGATTCATACATATATACATTATCATCTAATGACGGCAGCACCAACGTATATAGATCTGTGATAACTGATAAAATAACTATAGCACACAACTGACATGGTGAATAATGTGTGTGTGTGTGTGTGTATCACATGTGATTGTAAATAGAGAATTTACCTTTGCCTAATGCCCAGATAAAACACCTTGAAACACTTAATTGTGAACTCCTTGAAAAAAGTCAAGAATCTAGAGAGTGCTGCTAATATGAATGCAGTTATCACCAATTTTTGATTTGTATTTAATTTGAGATTTAATGGCTTAAAAATTTTGGAGGAAGTAGGAAAACTTATGGTTGGCCTTGCTGGTTGGAATCGAGCAAAAGAGAGTCCAAGAAAATGAGGTTTGGAATGAATAAATAGGCAAGATTCTAAGGAGTGAAAAGTGGATTTATATCCACATTTTTCTCTTACCAAATCTCCTCCTTTTGAATCAAAATTCCACCCCTTACTCCCTAATATGGCCGGCAACTGTATGGTCCCCTCAAGGCCTCAAAATCATTTCAAGCCCTATCAATAAAAATTGCATTTAAATGTAATTCAAATGCACATCGATATCGTATATCAATTTGTGTCTTTATAACTATTATATATATATTATTTAATATTTATTGACATAAATTAAATAAAATTTCATAATTGATAAAAGGTGGAATCTAGTGCACGAGGCTCCCGCTCGATAGCGGGCTCTAGGTAGGTTGATAATGTACGTAGTATTTTCCTCGCATCGTGAAGAGGCTGTTTTCGGACTTGAACCTGCGTGCCACCATGCGGGTGACCTAACCGTTGCGCCAAGGTTCCATCACAAAATTTCATAATTGATATTTCATAAATATTAATTAGTGGAAATTAGCCACAAGGGCCTCTTTAGCAAGTGTAGTTAGTTTCTAGGACACCCAACTGAAATAATTATTTTCAAGGACAAAATGTAAAATAATTAGTTTCTAGGGCCTAAAAACCTATGAAATTATGTCATTGAAAGTAATTGGACTGCTAACTTTGTCTTTGAAAGTAATTATTCTACTGACTTTGGCTTTGAAAGTAATTTCTTTGAATGTGTGTCCTAGAAACTAATTGGACTGCAAAGTTTGTCCTTCTAGTGAAATGCCCCTATTAATTAAGTATAACAATTATTATTAATTAAATTAGGTGGTGACAGAAGTGTTCAACATTTCGTTGTGACTCTTAGGTATAAATTTGATCAGCGATTAATATTGAACAATTCGAATATTAATGTTCACACGTCACTTAGCAGGTGGTGTGACATTATGGCCAAATTTATTGCTTATATAACTTCGGTAAAATCCAATTTTACTTATTTAAGCGTTACCCGGTAATGACAATTATTTACACCAATTTTCTTCATCAAAACTATATCACATTAGGACTTATGGAATTTGGTAATGGTCAAAATTCCAATATCATTCATATTCAACGTTATAATTCAAACACAAAATACTTGGTTAATTAATAACAGTTATTATTAACTGAACTACTCTGGCTAGAGATTTAGACTTTGAGTTTACTTTAGTAGACCGTAATATAAACCTCATATAATTGAGGAGAAAATCCACTATTGAATAATGTTCCACATCCAATGCTTCAACTCAATCCAACTATAGTCGCTCGATGGACGTCGTGCCATGATTTAAATATAATCAAAGAGAAGCTTCCAATTTGAAGGTCAGCAGTATTCTAAAATCAAGAGAACTGTATAATATTGCCACATCGACATTTTTTGTTTGACCTTAGTTATATTAACCAATATGAAACTATCAAGTAGGTCATTTCATATTTATCGAATAACTATTAGTTAGTAACCTTTAGGTTCCCGAAGCTGTCATGAGTAAAACACTACCATTTATGAGTAAAACTCTAGTCTCAACGGATGCATCGTTATCCAGTCTCGACGCATCTCAACTATGATTATTTAAAATGATGTGTTTATTATATTGTGATAAAATACTCATGATTACCACGATTATAATCACCATTTATGAATTTTCAGTTAATATACTTAAATTAGATAATTATAACACATTACAACAAGTATATAGCAAAAAGAAAACATATTTCATTACGAGCAAGATTTGATTACAAAGTTAATAATTTATAATAAATTACAGAATTGTCCCAAGGGCATACCTCTAACTCTATCAATTCCCTCTTGTGGTTGGGGTCAATTATGGAATCTCAATCTCATCCCTTCGATCGACTTCTCAAGAACTGACTAGGTTGGACCATTCGTGAATGGATCTGCTATGTTGTCCTTGGTGTCTACCCTTTATATCACAACCACTTTCTTCTCAATGAATTCTCTAATGATTTGGAACTTTCAAAGAATATATCATGATTTCTTGTATGCTCTTGGCTCTTTTGCAATATGTATCGCCGCGTTGTTGTCATTGTTGTCGCAGAAAAATGTCATTGGATTCTTCGTTTCGGGAATCACACCGAACTCACTTGAAAACATGCGCATCCAGACTAATTCTTTAACTACTTCATTAAGGGCGTTGTACTCGGCCTTCATCGTGGAATCAGCTATTATTTCCTGTTTGGATCTTTTCCAACTAACTGCCCCACCACTGATAGTAAAAGTATAACCTGACACTGACTTACTATCATTGTAAAAGTATAACCTGACACTGACTTACTATCATTGACATCACTTTGAAAGCTAGAGTCAGTATACCCCTTTATATGTAGGTTTTCATTCTCATATATTAGGAATATGTTCTTAATATTTCTTAAATACTTCGGAACCACACATGGATCCCCATATCTCAACAGGTCTCGGAATCACACATGGATCCCCACATCTAAAAATAGACCTTGGAATAACACATGGATTCACACACCTCAACGGGTCTTGGAGTCACACATGGATTTCAACATCTCAAACTAATCATGACCTCTTCCAAAGCATAGAACCCGTATATGATTTTGGAGTTGTTACGGTTTCCATTCATCTCATATAAGTACACACCCCTGCTTACCGGGTGCTCCAAAACCAAATGATCGATTTTTCTGGAAAACTCATGTGACGCCCCACCTCAATACCCACGCTAGCCAAGGACACTACGATGTAGTGTTGTCAACTAGCACGGAGAATAAGACTGTTGAGGAGCGACCATCCATGTAATTGATTATCACACGGTGGCTATAAAATAATCTTCGGAAACAAACATAGAAATAAACATAACACAAATCAGTCATAGACATCCATATCACAAAGGCGGAAGAAGATATGAATATATAACTAACACATGAAAGTGTACATCAGAGTAGTGGTCAAAAAGACCACAATAATACAAAAGAATAGTAACACGTGCTATACCAAAAGAATACAACTATGAGTCCATATCTCAAGTGTATACAACAAAAACTGCTAAACTAAATAGTTAGCCAAAAGTCAGAGTAGCAAATCCCAGGAGGAAGTCAAGCAGAAGCACCTGTAACATCTCGGTCTAACCCGAGTATTATTTAAGAAAATAATAAACAGATCAGTCTAACTATAAATATCATATGACATGATATAAAATAAAAGATATGGCATAAACATAAAATATCCATACTGACATACTACTATAAGTATGAAAATGATGATCAACAGGAGATCAACCGATGAGAAATGATCAATATCACAAGAATCTTCTCAAAGATCCAAAGAGGGCATCATACCCTAAACTTGTACTCATAATAAGTCAATGACATAAAAATCCAGAAATCAAACCAAGAAATCCAGAAATCATAAAAAGAGAAAGAGGCCTATCACATGATGGTCCGAAGACCATGGGGAGCTACCCCATATGTGTGAGTCGGAATCACACAGATTGAGGTCTAGACTAACCAAAAAGCAAAAAGGTATGTGTGAGTGGAATCACACAAGTGGTGTCTAGTCTAACCTCGCAAACAAAAAGGTATGTGTGAATGGAATCACACAAGTGGTGTCTAGACTAACCTCGCAGGCAAATAGATATGTGTGAGTCGGAATCACACCAATGAGGACTAGTCTAACCTTGCAAACAAAGAGACATCGCACAATTGCTAGTCTAAATCATAAGAATGATCGTCATGATCAATGAGAAGTGTCAATCACACCAAGCTAGTAAATATATGAGTTTAGCTTCATGTCCCATAACCACTTGCTTAACTTAAATATTTACGAACAAGCTGTAAATCTTCACTAGGAAATTGTCACAAAAAGGGTTCAATCGAACAAGTCCAAGAGCTAACCGAGGAAGTGAACGCAAGCGTTTCATACCACTCGTTTTACTAAGTCGTTTAAGTCGATTTCTCATCCGAGTGAAGTAAAGGCTTGTATATACTAGTAGATTGGAAAACGGTTTAGGAAAAAGAGCTTTGTAATAAAAATAGAGTTGAAATCGTTTTGATGAAAGAGCTTTGATATTTACTACTAATATTGAAACCTTCATATCTTTAGAGTAACAAGTCACAAAACGATTGTTGAAACAAATCGAATCACATAAATTCACGTTCGGAGACGTGAGTAAAGTCCGAAGAAATCAATCGCAAAACCATCAAAGTAGGAATTTCTGTTGAATGTTTTTCAGATAAGATCGCCTACGAAGAGGTATACGGGGTTCGACCTGCCCGGTCAGGTCGCGGGGGTCCAGGGGGCAGCGCCCCGTCAAAACGGTACGACCTAAGTGAAGACAAGCGGCCTACGACCTAAAGCAAAATAAGGTCTAACGACCTAAATAAATCGCGACCTAGCGAATGACAGGTCATACGACCTAAGGGGAAGGTCGGAGGCGACCTACGACTTAGTGGTGGAAGACGGAGCGACCTAAGTGGGTTCGCGACCTAACGAGGTACGCGACCTATAGGGTTCGCGACCTAAGAGGGTTCGCGACCTAACTGGTCAAAGGTCCAACGACCTAACAGATGCAGGCCAAGCGACCTAAAGGGGTAATTCCAACTAATATGGTATGAATATACCATACCAATTCGTTATGTATGGATGATGAGATTCCATTGATACAGAGCCAATTCCAATAGACTTATTGAACGTTCCCATTGGCGTGCATCCAGCAGGAATTGAACCTACGAATTTGCCAATTATGAGTTGGGCGCTTTAACCATTCAGCCATGGATGCTTAACAGGGCTCATTGTACATCGTGAATAACCAAATTCCAATTGAAATGAAATCTTTAGGAGGAATCAATGAAAATCTTTAGGAGGAATCAATGAAACGATATCAATTCAAATCCTGGATCTTCGAATTGAGAGAGATATTGAGTGAGATCAAGAATTCTCACTATTTCTTAGATTCATGGATCAAATTCGATTCAGTGGGATCTTTCACTCACATTTTTTTCCACCAAGAACGTTTTATGAAACTCTCTGACCCCCGAATTTGGAGTATCCTACTTTCACGTGATTCACAGGGTTCAACAAGCAATCGATATTTCACGATCAAAGGTGTAGTATTGCTTGTAGTAGTGGTCCTTATATCTCGTATTACCAATCGAAAGATGGTCGAAAGAAAAAATATCTATTTGATGGAGCTTCTTCCTATACCTATGAATTCCATTGGACCCAGAAATGAGACATTGGAAGAATCTTTTTGGTCTTCCAATATCAATAGATTGATTGTTTCACTCCTGTATCTTCCAAAAGAGAAAAAGATTTCTGAGAGTTGTTTCATGGATCCGCAAGAGAGTACTTGGGTTCTCCCAATAAATAAAAAGTGTATCATGCCTGAATCGAACTGGGGTTCGCAGTGGTGGAGGAACCGGATCGGAAAAAAGAGGGATTCTAGTTGTAAGATAGCTAATGAAACCGTAGCTGGAATTGAGATCTTATTCAAAGAGAAAGATAGCAAATATCTGGAGTTTATTTTTTTATCCTATACGGATGATCCGATCCGCAAGGACCATGATTGGGAATTGTTTGATCGTCTTTCTCCGAGGAAGAAGCGAAACATAATCAACTTGAATTCGGGACAGCTATTCGAAATCTTAGGGAAAGACTTGATTTGTTATCTCATGTCTGCTTTTCGTGAAAAAAGACCAATTGAAGGGGAGGGTTTCTTCAAACAACAAGGAGCTGAGGCAACTATTCAATCAAATGATATTGAGCACGTTTCCCATCTCTTCTCGAGAAACAAGTGGGGTATTTCTTTGCAAAATTGTGCTCAATTTCATATGTGGCAATTTCGCCAAGATCTCTTCGTTAGTTGGGGGAAGAATCAGCACGAGTCGGATTTTTTGAGGAACGTATCGAGAGAGAATTGGATTTGGTTAGACAATGTGTGGTTGGTAAACAAGGATTGGTTTTTTAGCAGGGTACGGAATGTATTGTCAAATATTCAATATGATTCCACAAGATCTATTTTTGTTCAAGTAACGGATTCTAGCCAATCGAAAGGATCCTCTGATCAATCCAGAGATCATTTCGATTCCATTAGAAATGAGGATTCAGAATATCACACATTGATCGATCAAATAGAGATTCAGCAACTAAAAGAAAGATCGATTCTTTGGGATCCTTCCTTTCTTCAAACGGAACGAACAGAGATAGAATCAGATCGATTCCCGAAATGCCTTTTTGGATCTTCCTCAATGTCCCGGCTATTCACGAAACGTGAGAAGCAGATGATTATTCATCTGCTTCCGAAAGAAATCGAAGAATTTCTTGGGAATCCTACCAGATCAATTCGTTCTTTTTTCTCTGACAGATGGTCAGAACTTCATCTGGGTTCGAATCCTACTGAGAGGTCCACTAGAGATCATAAATTTTTGAAGAAAAATCAAGATGTTTCTTTTGTCCCTTCCAAGCGATCGGAAAATAAAGAAATGGTTGATATATTCAAGATAATTACGTATTTACAAAATACCGTCTCAATTCATCCTATTTCATCAGATCCGGGATGTGATATGGTTCCGAAGGATGAACCAGATATGGACAGTTCCAATAAGATTTCATTCTTGAAAAAAAATCCATTTTTGGATTTATTTCATCTATTCCATAACCGGAACAAAGGGGGATACACGTTACACCACGATTTTGAATCAGAAGAGAGATTTTAAGAAATGGCAGATCTATTCACTCTATCAATAACCGAGCCGGATCTGGTGTATCATAGGGGATTTGCCTTTTCTATTGATTCCTACGGGTTGGATCAAAAAAAATTCTTGAATGAGGTATTCAACTCCAGAGATGAATCGAAAAAGAAATCTTTATTGGTTCTACCTCCTCTTTTTTATGAGGAGAATGAATCTTTTTATCGAAGGATCAAAAAAAAATTGGTCCGGATCCACTACGGGAATGATTTGGAAGATCCAAAACGAAAAACAGTGGTATTTGCTAGCAACAACATCATGGAGGCAGTCAATCAATATAAATTGATCCGAAATCTGATTCAAATCCAATATAGCATCTATGAGTACATAAGAAATGTATCGAATCGATTCTTTTTAATGAATAGATCCAATCGCAACTTCGAATATGGAATTCAAAGGGATCAAATAGGAAATGATACTCTGAATCATATAACTATAATGATATATACGATCAACCAACATTTATTGAATTTGAAAGAGACTCAGAAGAAATGGTTTGATCCTCTTATTTCTCGAACCGAGAGATCCATGAATCGGGATCCTGATGCATATAGATATAAATGGTCCAATGGGAGCAAGAATTTACAGGAACATTTGGAACATTTCGTTTTTGAACAGAAGAACCGTTTTCAAGTAGTGTTCGATCGATTACGTATGAGTAAATATTCGATTGATTGGTCCGAGGCTATCGACAAACAAGATTTGTCTAAGTCACTTTGTTTCTTTTTGTCCAAGTCACTTCCCTTTTTGTCCAAATCACTTCCCTTTTTCTTTGTGAGTATCGGGAATACCCCCATTCATAGGTCCGAGATCCACATCTATAAATTGAAAAGTCCGAATGATCAACCCTGCAATTAGTTGTTAGAATCAATAGGTGTTCAAATCGTTCATTTGAATAAATTGAAACCCTTCTTATTGGATGATCGTGATACTTTCCAAAGACCAAAATTCTTGATCAATGGAGGAACAATATTACCATTTTTGTTCAAAAAGATACCAAAGTGGATGATTGACTCATTCCATACTAGAAATAATTGTGGAAAATTCTTTGATAACACGGATTCCTATTTCTCAATGATATCCCACGATCGAGACAATTGGCTGAATCTCGTGAAACCATTTCATAGAAGTTCATTGATATCTTCTTTTTATAAAGCAAATCGACTTCGATTCTTGAATGATCCACATCACTTCTGGTTCTATTGTAACAAAAGATTCCCTTTTTCTGTGGAAAAGACCCGTATCCATAATGATGATCTTACATATGGACAATTCCTCAATATCTTGTTCATTCGCAACAAAATATTTTCTTTGTGCATCGGTAAAAAAAACATATTTTTTTAGAGAGAGACTATTTCACCAATCGAGTCACAGGTATCTGATATATTCATACCTAACGATTTTCTACAAAGTGGTGATGAAACGTATAACTTGTACAAATCTTTCCATTTTCCAATTCGATCCGATCCGGTCGTTCGTAGAGCTATTTACTCGATCGCAAACATTTCTGCAACATTTCTAATAGAGGAACGAATAGTCAATTTTGAAAGAACTTATTGTCGGCCTCTTTCAGATATGAATCTATCTGATTCAGAAGGGAAGAACTTGCATCAGTATCTTAGTTTCAATTCAAACATGGGTTTGATTCACACTCCATGTTCTGAGAAATATTTACCATCCGGAAAGAGGAAAAAACAGAGTCTTTGTCTAAAGAAATACGTTGAGAAAGGGCAGATGTATGGAATCTTTCAACGAGATAGTGCTTTTTCAAATCTCTCAAAATGGAATCTGTTCCAAACATATCTGCCATGGTTCCTTACTTCGACAGGGTGCAAATATCTAAATTTCACCCTTGTAGATACTTTTTCAGACCCATTGCCAATACTAAGTAGCAGTCAAAAATTTGTATCCATTTTTCATGATATTATGTATGGATCAGACATATCATGGCCAATTCCTCAAAGGATTCTTCCACAATGGACTCTGATAAGTGAGATTTCGAATAAGTGTTTACAGAATCTTCTTCTGTCCGAAGAAATGATTCATCGAAATAATGAGTCACCCGTTCCATTGATATGGGCACATCTGAGATCAAGAAATGCTTGGGAGTTCCTCTATTCAATCCTTTTCCTTCTTCTTGTTGCTGGATATCTCGTTCGTATCCATCTTCTCTTTTTTTCCCGAGCCTCTAGTGAGTTACAAACAGAGTTAGAAAAGATAAAATCTTTGATGATTCCATCATACATGATTGAGTTGCGAAAACTTCTGGATAGGTATCCTACATCTGAACTGAATTCTTTTTGGTGAAAGAATCTCTTTCTAGTTGCTCTGGAACAATTAGGAGATTCTCTGGAAGAGATACGGGGTTTTGCTTTTGGTGGCAACATGCTATTGGGTGGTGGTCCCACTTATGGGGTCAAATCAATATGTTCTAAGAAGAAATATTTGAATATAAATCTCATCGATCTCATAAGTATCATACCAAATTCCATCAATCGAATCACTTTTTCGAGAAATACGAGACATCTAAGTCGTACAAGTAAAGAGATCTATTCATTGATAAGAAAAAGAAAAAATGTGAACGGTGATTGGATTGATGATAAAATGGAATCCTGGGTCGCGAACAGTGATTCGATTGATGATGAAGAAAGAGAATTCTTGGTTCAGTTCTCCACCTTAATGACAGAAAAAAGGATTGATCAAATTCTATTGAGTCTGACTCATAGTGATCCTTTATCAAAGAATGACTCGGGTTATCAAATGATTGAACAACCGGGATCAATTTACTTACGATACTTAGTTGACATTCAGAAAAAGTATCTAATGAATTATGAGTTCAATAGATTCTGTTTAGCAGAAAGACGGATATTCCTTGCTCATTATCAGACAATCACTTATTAACAAACCTCGTGTGGGGCTAATAGTTTTCATTTCCTATCTCATGGAAAACCCTTTTCGCTCCGCTTAGCCCTATCCCCTTCTAGGGGTATTTTAGTGATAGGTTCTATAGGAACTGGACGATCCTGTTTGGTCAAAAACCTAGCGGCAAACTCCTATGTTCCTTTCATTACGGTATTTTCGAACAAGTTCCTGGATGACAAGCCTAAAGAGTATCTTATTGATGATATCGATATTGATGATAGTGACGATATCCATATTGATGATAGTGACGATATTGATGATGACCTTGATACGGAGCTGCTAACTATGACGAATGTGCTAACTATGTATATGACGCCGAAAATAGATCGATTTGATATCACCCTTCAATTTGAATTAGCAAAAGCAATGTCTCCTTGCATAATATGGATTCCAAACATTCATGATCTGTATGTGAATGAGTCGAATTACTTATCCCTCGGTCTATTAGAGAACTATCTCTCCAGGGATTGTGAAAGATGTTCCACTAGAAATATTCTTGTTATTGCTTCGACTCATATTCCCCAAAAAGTGGATCCCGCTCTAATAGCTCCGAATAAATTAAATACATGCATTAAGATACGAAGGCTTCTTATTCCACAACAACGAAAGCACTTTTTCATTCTTTCATATACTAGGGGATTTCACTTGGAAAAGAAAATGTTCCATACTAACGGATTCGGGTCCATAACCATGGGTTCTAATGCACGAGATCTTGTAGCACTTATCAATGAGGCCCTATCAATTAGTATTACACAGAAGAAATCAATTATAGAAACTAATACAATTAGATCTGCTCTATATAGACAAACTTGGGATTTGCGATCCCAGGTAAGATCGGTTCAGGATCATGGGGTCTTTTTCTATCAGAAAGGAAGGGCTGTTGCACAAAATGTACTTCTAAGTAATTGCCCCATAGATCCTATATCTATCTATATGAAGAAGAAATCGTGTAAGGAAGGAGATTCCTATTTGTACAAATGGTACTTCAAACTTGGAACGAGCATGAAGAAATTAACGATACTTCTTTATCTTTTGAGTTGTTCTGCCGGATTGGTCGCTCAAGATCTTTGGTCTTCACCCGGACCCGGATCCGGTGAAAAAAATAGGATCACTTCTTATGGATTCGTTGAGAATGCTTCTGATCTAGTTCGTGGCCTATTAGAAGTAGAAGGCGCTCTGGCGGGATCCTCACGGACAGAAAAGGATTGCAGTCAGTTTGATAATAATCGAGTGACATTACTTCTTCGGTCTGAACCAAGGAATCCGTTAGATATGATGCAAAATGGATCTTTTTCTATCGTTGATCAGAGATTTTTCTATGAAAAATACGAATCGGAGTTTGAAGAAGGGGAAGGGGCCCTCGACCCGCAACAGATAGAGGAGGATTTATTCAATCACATAGTTTGGGCTCCTAGAATATGGCGCCCTTGTGGCAATCTATTTGATTGTATCGAAAGGTCCACTGAATTGGGATTTCCCTATTGGGCCGGGTCATTTCGGGGCAAGCAGATCATTTATCATAAAAAGGATGAGCTTCAAGAGAATGATTCGGAGTTCTTGCAGAGTGGAACCATGCAGTACCAGACACGAGATAGATCGTCCAAAGAACAAGGCTTTTTTCGAATAAGCCAATTCATTTGGGACCCTGCAGATCCATTCTTTTTCCTATTCAAAGATCAGCCCTTTGTCTCTGTGTTTTCGCATCGAGAATTCTTTGCAGATGAAGAGATGTCAAAGGGGCTTATTACTTCCCAAACAAATTCTTCTACATCTATATCTAGACATTGGTTCATCAAGAATACGCAAGAAAAGCACTTCGAATTGTTGATTCATCGCCAGAGATGGCTTAGAACCAATAGTTCATTATCTAATGGATCTTTCCGTTCTAATACTCCATCCGAGAGTTATCAGTATTTATCAAATCTCTTCCTATCTAACGGAACGCTATTGGATCAAATGGCAAAGACATTGTGGAGAAAGAGATGGCTTTTCCCGGATGAAATGAAATATTTGATTCATGTAACAGGGGAAAGATTTCCCATTCCTTAGCCGTAAAGATATGTGGCCATGAAAAGGGGATTAAGTGGAACAGAATTGGCCGGGTGGTAGAGTCGTAGAAACACTTGTTTATTCCATATTTTGGACCTTAGCTCCATGGAGCAATATGCTACTGCTGAAGCATGGAAGAATTGAAATCTTAGATCAAAACACTATGTATGGATGATATGAACTACCTAAACAAGAATTTTTGAACGGTGAACAACCAGAGCCTATTACTCACTACATCAAAGAATTTCCATTAATGAAACCATGGAAATCCATCGGAAAAGAAAAAATACGCATGTCCGATCAAACGATTGTTGCTATCTGCTCCAATAACGAATCATTGGTTTAACTGAATAACTAAAGAAAATAGATAGACCTTTCTCTTCGTCTCAGGTCGATGGATCTTCTCAATTGGAAGATCTCCCATATGGATAATACATATTCCGGTTGACCGAGTCTAATTCTAATTGTTTTGTTCCGAAGCAAAGATATCCATGGAGGTGGTTCGTCCTATTCACGACCAAGAGGTACTGGATTCTCTTTCGGATAGGCCCTGAAAAGAGAAGGAAAGCTGGAATGCCAATAGGCGTCTGTCTATTCTCTAATTCACCCGACCCGATAGTACCCATTTTGGGAACGTCCAGTGCCAAAGTCACTGAATGGGTAAGTCGCC